>JAOWBB010003418.1:0-37115 GCA_028565995.1 Ricinus marginatus | reverse complement strand
CCACCCCCTCACCCCTCACCTGGAAAATACCAGTTTGCCGGAATGGTGGAAATTTGTAATCGCTTTCCCGTAAACCTAAAATCTTCCTCCATCAAACCCCCGGCTCCGTGTTTTCAATCAACCCTTCCGTTCGAATTTCAAAATGCGATTATTTCTCCCACTTTAACTAAAACTCATCACTGGATGGATAAATTATTCAGGTCCCATTTTTCAGCGGCTGCCGGCACGGGGTCGCGCAACCACTTTCGGTCGCCACCCGAACCTAGCCCGCAAAAAAAAAAAAAAAATTATTTTTCTCCCTCATTCCTTGCGCTCGCTTTCGCGCGTGTAAATCATCCCTTCACGTGAATTTCATCACTTTATTTTTCATCCCCATTGCAACAACCCCCAAAAAAAAGTCGATTTCGCATTTTGGGGCCCCCGGCTCAGGTGACTTTATCCTGCGCGCGGGTTCGAGCGTCGGCAAACGTGCACCGGAAAAGGGGGAAATTTACTCCGGATGTGAGCGGCTCTGTGCTTGCCCAAAGGGAAATTCAAAAGTAACATTTACCGCAAATGCCAGCCGAACGCGTGAACGCGAAGCAAATCGCTTATAAAAGGATCGCAACACATCCTGAGATCGAAATCCCGATATCTAAATAAGCTTGTACTCACATATGTGGTGGAAAATTTATTGATAATGCATGCACAAGACCCTTTGACAATGAATTTGGGAAAAGAAAAAAAATTTTCAATTTCGTAAAAACGCATACATATATATATATATATATCACGCACGCAAATATATTCAGAGGTGAAACGCTTTAATAATACATTATAAAACCACGTCTCTTTTTTTTTTTTTTTTTTTTTTTTTTTTTAAGTTACACAAAACCAACTAATTGACCAATCATTCGGACCCATGTAAAAGCCACCAATTGATTGCCCCCAGCTTTTTAATAATTTAAATTTCAGGCGCAGGAATATTAAAATTGTACTACTTAAGTTCTCTTCTCATTCATTAATAATTTTGCTTTCGTAATTGTGGAATGCTATCCTTCCCCGTCTGACTCGTTAACATAAACAACTTACTACACACGTAAATGTCTATTTCTTTTCTTCGTGTCCACGAAAACAAAGGCCACGCTGCTGTAAATGAAGTCCAATTCCTTGGACCTCCTGTCCAAATTTAAAAACTGAACGTTTTGGTTTTTTTAAATTACCAGAAATGTACCGTTCGAGAGATAATTAATTCATTTATGTAAATATGAATATGCACTTATATGAACTCTCGCTTATAAAAATATCAATGCACGATACCAGATAATAATAATAATAATAATAATAATAATAAAAAAAATAATAATATAAATGTGCCTTGTCTCTATTATATAAACCGACCGAAGCGGCATCACATATATTGAAGGGTTTCACTTGTTTTTTTTTCATTTTTCAATGTTACTAAACGATGGCTTAATCCAATCTCATTTGTCCAAAAAAAATAAAATATAAATTTTTTTTTTTTTTTTTTTTTTTTTTTTTTTAAAGCGAGTTATTTATACAGTGCCATATGATAAATGTTCGAAGTGGAGTTTCCATACGCAGGAAAATCTAATATTTCAATATTCGATCGAGAAGTCGACTAATAATTGTATTCAAAAACGGATATAAAGAATGCATAAAGTCAACTTATCCGTATGACAGAATGAGTAACGGTTTCAATTTAGCTCACGTACATATTAAAGATTCCGAACACAATTTTCTCAACTCCTTTTACTAATTCGAAAATATCCAGAGACGAGACCGCCATTGTGAAGACGTTGCAAACTTCGAAAATTGTCTTAAATGGAAGAAAAAGAAAGGAAAAAACGAGAGGAAAAGGAGAAGGAAAAAAAAAAAAATCTGAACTGGAACTTAAAATTGCCGCGTAATAGGATTACGGTGAAAAATAGAAAAGAATAAATTAATACACAAATCACCCAAAAGATGTACATTAAACTCCTCCTTTATGCACGTAGACAGCTTCAATAATTCGTTAAAAAATTTTCATATCTTTGATTCAACGGAATAAATAAATAAATAAATAAATAAATAAATAATTGTCTTTGTTAATTTGCCCCGAGTTAAGTCCCTCAGCTGTATAAACATACCTCGTTAAAATCTTCCTTGGGAATGAATTAAGTTGCATTATGTCGCCTGTTTGACAATAAAATTAATATCTTAAAATACCTATCACCGTTAGTTATTCTTTTTTAATTTTTCAGTTCCGGAATGCTAACTAACTTAATAGCCGTAAATCGAGGAAGGAAACGAAATGGTTCCTTACGATAATATGCGACATAGTGATTTTGACAGTAAATCTCGCTGGCGTAGTAAAATACGTTTCAAAATAACTCAGCTAATTATTAAATCATTATATTAAATATCTGCGACAAAATGATAAAATTACTGCTGAATATAAATTCGCATAAATTCAAAAGATAAATCATTTAATGTTCTTCAGAAACTGGATTATACATTTATATAAATGTGGAGAAGGGCCGGCTATAATTATCCATCACTTAATACCCTAATTACTTAACAGGGAATTAGAGCGGTTGTTATATGTATATGTGTATTAAAACTGGAAAGAACGGGAAGAAAGTCTTAAGCAATTTGCGACCGGCATTACCATAAATAAAACCATGCAATAATTTCCAATTCAAACGTCTGTTTATGACCAAACTTTTCGAAAAGAAAACAACTCCTATTTATCTAAGATGCACTTTTAAGGTCGCCGCCGCACAACGACCACCATTCAAGATTATAACCCTATTCTTGTTAAAGCTTTGGGCAAAAATATTTAAACTTGGTCTTTATAGAATCAAACATTAAAGAAAACTCCACTGTTTTTAGCTTGATAAGCCGCAACAAAAACCTTTCACAGGCAAAATTATTTTCAACTTATTTTCCCACGACCGATTTCAAATTATAAACTTCATACAAGAATGCATCTAAAAAAAAAATACAATAAATAAATAAATAAATAAACAAACAAACAAAAAAAAACTGAAAACCTGATTAAAAGCTAAATGCGCATTCGTCGCCTCACAAATCCGACATATCGGAAAACGCATTTACATGTTCTCCGGCCATACAATAACTTGCATCCGCATTAAAAAGATGTACACAAATAAAACCCGAAAGTGAGTTTTCGTCATTTTTCAAATGCAAGCGATGATTCTTGACAAGAAAATGGCTTGAAACTTACGCTGATGAGGGAAATTTACAAGAACAGGGATGACTCCGGGCAAACTTAATGTACCATTAAAACCGAACAAAATGAAAAAAATTTCTAAGGAAAACGTTAAAATTAAAAAATCTTTTACGTTTAAAGTTTCAGATGGAAGGATTTATTCAATTCATTTCCCGCTTGGATGATTCTAATTCTGAAAAATTTCCCCAAAATTTAAAGATCCTTTTATTTTCAGCGATTATTTCTGAAATAACTTTACCAGAATTATTTTCAATTAGAGATCAAAATGTTCCCTGCTAACGTACAACAGCATGATTGGATTATTAAACATCAAATTGGACAATTCAATTAGCATGCAAACCAATATTCGAAAGCATAACGCAAACTAATGCGTTAAAGTAGGGAACTTAGTTAAGTAATTTTGTGAAAGCGAGCAAGTCTATTTTGCAGCTTTATGTCGGAGGGGCAGATCTCCGAGATGTGCAGATGAATTAAATAAAAAGCAAAACAAAAGAGCCGATAATGCTGAATATATAACAAAATGAGATTTCACAACAAATGTAAACAGAGGTGCGAGAATGAAGAACTCGAAAAAAAGAAATCTTTCACATCAAATCGTTGCCTGACACAGAAACAGTTTTTAAGGATCTCTGATTTGCTAGACAAGAGCACGGAACACGTTCAAAAAATTAATCGATGACAATAATAATATTTCTCGCACACAAAAAGGGAATCGTCTGTCTGGCATCAAAGGAATTTGCCCTGTGAACTTTTTCACTTTGAAAAAACGCATGTTTGAAAAACGCAAACGCATAAATGAGAAAAAATATAATTTTAAATCAAAGCAAGTTTATTTATTAACAAAACGATAAAATCCAACGGTGGAATTAACAAATAAGAATAAATACAAATTTGACTATTAAGGGAAAAATCAATGAAGATCCTCAACCATCAACTGGACAACGAAATTTTCTGGTTGGCCAACAAAAATAACTGGATAAAAAAAATTATAAAAGCGAACATCGTTTAAATGCACAAGTTAAGTGATCCAAACAATTTTTCCCAGCGCGAGGAATATTTCGATAGATTTTCTTTTGCGTACACAGCGATTTGGGAGCTTTGACGAAAGCTGTAGGGGAAAAAAAGGAAAAAAAAATTTCGATCGGGAGCCGAAATGGAAAATACCCGACGGAGTTCCAGCGGCCGGGAAATGTTTTTGCGACGCTTGGCATCCCAAACTTCTCTGGAAATAAATATTGGGGGGGGTCACCGTGGAAGATCAGAATGGAAGTCAAATTGCGCGCCAATCTTCTTTGCAAGGGGCTGTAAAATTTAACCCTTTTAATTCGAACCGTGGCAGGATCCCGATTAAGGGAGGCGAAGAGGTTCGATGGCACTTGGGATAAAACCCGAAGACCGCGGCCATTTCAGTTAATTGAGAATTTAAAACTTTTCGGAAATTTATTACTTATAGCATTATGCTCCTGTCTCCTTTCAATTCATGCGTACATTATCTGCGTGTAAATAAGAAAAAATTTTGTAAGCTTCGTCTTCTTACGAAAGCAAATTGAACAGTAAATACCGTAAACTTATATAATTTAAAATGATATACATATACATTATTTCTCTTTTATGAAAAAACATCTGTTCGATAAATGTACTCGAGAATTTTCTACTTAAAGCAAGCGAAATTGTTTCATAATTCAATATTTGATAATAAAATATGGAAACTTTTAAATACATTTCCTAATATTCATTCAACTTCACAAACTTAATTCTGAAATTTGAGATACAAATTATACATATATATATATATAAATATATATAAACAAACAATTTGCAAACAGCGAAGATATTCAATATATTCAAAATGATATTAATTTGAATTCCTTTTTAATATTTTCGTGAATTCTTTTATTATATTTCAAGTTTTGTATTTCATGAATTCCTTTCTCATATTATCTCTTTTTATAAGTACCAGATAACTTAATGTTATTTGAATTTTTTTATTGATAAATATAATGAAAGCTTGTCACGATATGCTTTGATATAATAAAAAGTTACATGCCGATTAATGTCATTCAAAATTAATCGGTAATAATATAAAAATGCAGAATACACGTAGTGATAAAAAAAAAAAAAAGTACGCCTGAAAAATACATCAAACTAAAAAAAAAATTATACAAAATTACAAAAGGATACATTCCACATATGAAACATGTTTAGTCTCTTAATTCAATTACATAAACATATACATTTATATCTTATTTATCTATAACTAGGTTATAATTTTTATACCCTTTCAGGTTTACAATTGCTGACACGACGAGATTTTCTTCCAACACATTTTAACCCCTTTTTTTTCTGCTTTTAAATGCTAGCTTTATAAAATTTATTTTCAGTGAAAAAGTAAAGCAGCAAAATAACAATTTGGAGAATGGTAAATGTATATTTCTATAGTAGTAGCCGGTAACATCAATTTTCCGGTTCTAAAACGCAATCTTTTAAGGAAGAGAGAAAAAAAAAAAATTAAAACTTTATATAAAAAAATGACTCGAGCATTTTTTAAAGGAAATTCTCACCTGAAAAACTGCATTTAATCACTGTCTTCGTGAGTTCGCTTCTAATTTAAAAGAATAATGTGGAACAATGAATTTCCCAATGGCAGAAGAATTTTCAGTGATAAAAAGCATTAAGTGTGTGTGTGTGTGTGTATATATATATATATATATACATACATACATACTTTAGAAAGTCGGGATTGCTGAAGAACCGTCATACGAAACCGCTGTCAGAAATTAAAATCTGGTATCTCATTAAGAATGCTTTACATAATTTAAAAATGTTCCAATGATATTTTTACCCAAGTAGGCACGTACGATAAGTTGTAAAATAACTGACGCGGTCGAAAAATGAACATGACCGAGGTCTTGAAACCGAAAAGCAAAGTTTAAAAAAAAAATTTTCATTTCGCGAATAACAAAATTGATCTTTATGCATTTATAAACATCACAATCGCGATTAAGTTACATGCGAAAAGATTAATTATCCGTTGTGTTTCACGATTTTTTACCACCGATGAACATTCCAGCAAAGTTTCCTGATTTTCTGCTGATCTGAATGCAGCCAACTGTAAGAAAATTAATTTTCCCTCTTCCATCTGGGGATGGTATAGTTATCACGAGAAACCAAATTGTGCAAAACAGTTTGACGACATACGTAGTTGGTTAATTTTCAAACGTACATAGTCCGAAATAAAAGGTATCCGATTTCGATCAGATCGAGTCGAAATATATAACCAAATTGTTAAGTGCCCTGCACAACTGGAGCCAATTATCTATTTAAAATTTCACATAACATCGCTTCGATTTACCTAACGCCCCGGATCATAAATTTGCCAGGTACAGCGGCAGGAAAAAAAAAATGAAATTGCCTCAATGGACTACGGGAAATTTTGGAATAACAAAATCACATCCAAATTAAAAATTTCGCATGTGATCTAAAAATGTTAAGGTTGCAAATGTAATTTTTCAAAATTGCGGAATAGTAGACAATCTCTCGCGCATGAACTCAACATTTAATGGACTCCTTCCCTTTTCATTGCGCACCTTTGATTGCCTTAAAGTCGCATGTCATTTGCACCAAAATTCTTCAAATACAACTAATATAGCTTGGGCTTGGGCTTTAAACTGAGTTTCACATTATAATTACCCATTATTCCGTCGCTCTTTCAGATTAAAAACAAAAAATTTATTTTAGGGGTAGTTGCCGAAATGCAACATTCCCATGACATCTAGAAACAATAATAATCTTTGATAATGATATACGAAGGTAAGTTATAAAAGCATCATAAGTCACCGGGAACGGAACAAACATTAGAGCGAATTTATTGCCACGGTTATAAATTATTATGATACAGGCTACATGACGGATGCTTTTGACATATTGGCTCATCCTCCAATTTTGGTGCAGCAAAGAGGCAGGACGGTGATTGTTCTTTAGTTACGCCGGAGAGAATATACACTCACACTAACAATATGCTAATATGGTTATTATTTATTTACTCTAAATAAACCTCGTTTTTTCCTTCTCATTTTGGGGGTTGAAACGTTTCGAAATACACTAAAATTCACAATATGGAGATGAATAATTGATTCGAAAATCATGGACCTCTACTAAAATTCTAAATGTTGGGGGCCTCCTAACTATTCTATAATGTTGTAGAGAAAGAAAACTTTCACGTAAAATTTTCATAACCGAAATTTTCCCATATATATATATATATATATATGGGAAATATATATATATATATATATAAATATATATATATATATATATATATATATGAATTCCATGTTAGGAATCCCTAAAATATATCAATTTTCACATAGAAAAAGACTTTTTTGGCTTTTATTTCTCTTCCTTTCCCCCCAAAAAAAAACCGGTAAAACCGTTTTCTTGTCAAAAGAAAAACTTTTCCTCAAAGCAAATTCTTTATCCGTTCAACATCCTCGAATCTTCTTCCTTTTGAGCATCCAGAACTTTAGAGATTCATAAGTTGCGAATCTTCATACGCAGGAAATGGGAGAAATTTATAAAAATGACGGTCAGGGATTACTTTATGTGGATCTCAAATTCCGCTCGGTACTTCGAAAATATACCGTAGCCATTTTCATATTCTAAATACATACAACTAAACCATCTCACGAAAACGAACAAAGTGCTAAAATAAATTTTTCACAGTCATTTCAACGAGGTTTTTTTGGATTTATCTCCAAATCAGGATTCTACAGAGCCGGATAGTAATGTGACGAAGAGAATGCGATAAAAATAATATTATACTGTCCATAATTCATACATTTAAAAAACAAAGAAAAGGACGAAGTGTCACGGCAAACTATCTTTGAAACTAATGAATAAATATGAGGAAGGGGAAAACATGCTAATCTAGAAGCATTCTGATTAGCGAAAACTTATTCGAAGTTGCTGAAAGTTACAACAAAAAGAAGAAACTTCAATCGTTGCGTTTTCCGATACAGCAAAATTCACTTCGGGTTCACATTTAAAATTCATTTCAACAGCTTGAAAATGCTGAATTCGCGACACCATCCATTTCTAATCATATTCTTTTAGTTAAAAGTTGCGCAAAGTTCTTGCCAAGTTTCCGCTGGTGATCTAGGAAGATAAGAAGTGTTTTTCTGCAAACTAGTTCATTCTATTAATGATAACTGGAGGTTGAACAATGTACAGAACCTAACTAAAAATTAGCTTTAAAGAGATTATTCCGATCCCGCAAAATCAAGTGAATCATTAGACTTTTTCTATCGAAGCATGCAGCAAAAAGAAAAGAAACAGGTCTGTCATCATCAAATGGTGACAGCCCCCAAAAAAACCACTGACCTATATTTTGAGTCCGGAATAAAGAAATGCGGGACGAATGACTGGTATTTGAAAATAATTGTATCGTTATGAGGAGAGTGCCATGGCATGGCGTTGGTTTTCCCGACAGCTTCATCAATTCCTGTCGTCCACAAGGCCGCTCAAAAAAATTTTTAAGTCTTCTCCGTCACAAAACCTGCAACAATCTTGGGAAGAAATCCAAATAAGAAGCGAGCAAAATGGATTTTTTTTTTTTTTGGCGATGTTTTGCACAAGAAGGATTGATTGGAACGAAATAATTTAATTTTTCAATTCTTTTTTTTCTTCTGCATTTGTCAAGCTTTTCTTCATCAGCTGGAAAATTTCCGATGCGCTTATTCTTACAGTAATTTCCAGGTTCTTTTTAACTTCATTTCACCAACTTTCCTTTAAAAACAAGATCATTAAGAAAGTTCCCTAATTTGAAACTCCATGAAAGTACGCCGGAGTTATAGCGTAAGTAAATTGTTATATGAAAAATTTTTTTTTCCACAATCTCATCATTTACCATGAATTTTTTTAAAATAAAAAAAAAAAAAATTCTGAATTTTTGGTGGAGCAGATATGAAAAGAATGAAAAAGAAATAACAACAGATAAAATGGTCAAGTTGTCTTTCTGTCATCAGTCTAAACCTTAACGCTTTAAGTTTTAAAGGAGATTTCGGAACGTAGAGACCCATCCAACGTTTAAAACTGATACAAAATCGAGAATGATCGAAATTTTTACAGCACCATTTTTCATTAAGAGCTTTCCGGAGATTATGGCACGAATTAAATTCCATCCTTGAAAATAGATTTTGACAAAAGTGGGTTTGTCAGGTTGGGAAAATCCAATTTCTCGCCCTTTTCAGCCGCCATTCAAAAAACCTTGTTATTCGGAAAAGTTTTCCATTTCGGCATGCAATATATCATGAAACAAGCATTTGCTCTTACAAAGTGACTTTAATATAAATCGAAGCACCGAAAAAATTCAATATGATGCAGCTATTCAAACTCGAAATTAGAATTCAATTTTATAAGTCCGCAAAAAATTTCCCGTTTCTATTTCAAATCCGAAAACTAAGATTTTCCAAATAAAATAGGAAAATGGAAAATCTTACCTAAAAACATATCCTTTATATAATTCAGTAAAGATGATGGGGAAATTGTCTTTGATTTAAGAACACTTTCCGTGTCATTTATTAGTGCACCATCTCAGTCAAATTTAGCGGAATGATGATAAGACTGTACTCGTTATGTGGTATATATTTTACTATTTTATGTTTTACAAAGATGATTCCGTCTCTAATTTACCAATATTAAAGTTTTCTTAATTAAAACAAAGGTAAATAATGGAAAATGAAATTGGTCCGTTATCAAGAAGCAATGCCTTTAAAATTTCTGCGGAGTTGTTTATTTAATGCCAAACATAACAAATCCTAATTCTTACATATAAAATAAATATGTTAAGCTACTCTGGAAAATAATATCAAAAACGATCATACGTTTAGAGTAAAAATAAAATATGAATGTGATATTTCACGTTTTTCTACTATTTTATAAAGAATTTGCATTTGTAACGTAAGGCGGTTGAAAAAAATTTCCGAAGTGTTACGTTACAAGAAATTTGTTATTTGTAAATATTTTACATTTTTACAACTTAAAATCTCGCATATTCAGAGGTAAAATTTTTGCATTACCAAAATTTCGCTCTATTGGTGGAAATGTATAATTTGCTGCGACCGAATTAAAATAGCATGGACATCCAACTGATGAATCGAGACAAGAACGAGTTATAAAAATTCACTGATAAACGTAACCATAAAAAAATAAAAAACCGCAGCCTTTTGACATCAATATCGAAAAAAAAAAAAAATAGCTGAGCTAAAATAAAATTTCGCTCTGTCAACCGAGGATTTGAAAACAAGCAGAAAAAGCGACATGACAAAATCCCAAAGGATGGGTTTAACTTGGAGACTCGGAAAAGGGCTGAATTTGATGATGTAAAATGAGAACGAAAAATCCTCCGAGAAAGTCTTGCACCAAACGTTAACTCGGACATTTTGAAATTCCCTCCACCCGCAGCATTCATCTGAGGAATAGCAACGAAAATCGAATTAAACTGCCCTGACGACAAAGGTTCAATCCAATAACTGCAGCAGCGGACCTTTCCACAAAGATGCAGAGACGGAGCAGACCGCCGATGAGATCATTGTCAGCGACATCAGAAGCTGCGGCCCTTATTTCATTTTAAACATAAACATTTTTTTTTTCAAACATTCTCTAAGCGTTTTAGCTTTTTCTTCGGTTAAAAGCATAAATTATTTTGTTTTTATCGGACGTGTATCAATGGTTATTTTATAAAAACCGCAAATTTTCAGGTACTGCAGCTAACTGGTCAAATGTAAGTGATGACGATATCAAAAGAAAAATTCAATTATTTTGAGTTTGAAAATTCGAATCGAATGTATATTCTCATACAGCGCAGAGTCTCTAACTGACAAACGAACAATTATTGATTCTTGTTAATTATTGCTTCAAACAAGAGACATCCGCTGCCGCTAAGAGCAAAAAAAAAAAAAATTTAATTATAAATATGTAGTCAATGGCAGTTAGCAGCGGAGCTTACTGCAGGACTGAAAAAAAGCACACAAGCTACAAAACAGGAGAGGCACGTAAGAGACGGAAATGTTAAAAAAGAATTTGGCGGAAAAATATATAAAAGTGCCATATTGATGTCGGTGCTCAACCGGAATTAAACCTGAAGTATAGTTATCCAGAATGGCACAGGAAGTGAGAAAATATATTTTTATCCCCTTTGTTATTATATCTGTTTGATCAATCGTGATTACGTTGCAAAACGCTTGAAATACAAATTAATTTCAACACATGATAATTTACATTAATGAAATTAACCCAAATCGGTGATAAAAGAAATTTTGCATAACACTTAGTTCTCATTCAATACGTACATGTTATACGAGGTAAAACCTTTTTAAATTCCAATATTTCCCGAAAACGTGACAAAAATTGGAAATTTTATGAATAAAAAAAAAAAAAACAATGCGCCTCGGTAGTACAACCGAAATATATTTTCGTTTTTGCACTTTGTCAAATTATTATATTATTAATAAGACCATCTCAGGCAATTGAAAAAAAATTAGGTTGCGGGGCTTGTATGGATGTTAACACGCAAAAGAGCACATCGAATGTGAGAGTTACATCATCTGTCAAGGATAGTTTCGATTTCAAATACTGCGGAATTCAATTATCTCAGCAGCGGGATTTATCCAGCTTATAGTAAAATAAGCTCACATATAATGTTATTAGTTAATGTCATATGCATTATGAGGATATTTAATCATGTGCGCAGGTAAAAATCTAATCTAACCATCAATTTAAAATCTTTTTCAATGGAGAGATCATCGCTCAACACGCTATATATATATACGTTAACAGTTAATTTTAAAATGCAGTTTACTCGAAACGAGCGTTTTTGGCAAGAGGCTATTGCCTCGGTGAAATCGCAAACTTAACAAAACGTTAAAGTTATGCATGATGCGGAAGAGGTGCACGCACAAAATTTATATGGCAGATGGAAGGCACCAACAGCCAAACGAAACATTTACCGTGGGACTTGGTCGATCTCCTTTGTCTCGGTGCGCACGTCAAATAAAGAAAATTTCAGATTTTTCCCCGGGAAAAAATGGTCTCGGCCTGAGTTTGTTCGTTCAAAAACATTTCCTTTGTTAAAACCGCCTTTTCCCCGGAGAAATAACGTTACCATAAAATTTCATAAATTTCCCTTCTTCGATTCAGTTTCCCTCCACCCCTAAAGCTGCGTTTTTTTATCAGCACCGCTTGGCGTTTTTTTTTTTTTTTTTCCCCCCCCCCCCCGAGCTTCTTAATGCGGGAATGCACACTGGTGATACCCTAATCGAAACCCAATTTCGCTTGCGCGAGAAAAGGCAAAGACGAAAAATGTGAAACGAGGAAGATTTAACGTTGGAAAAAACATGCGACAGAGTCTTGAAAATTCCTCTCTCCTCGATCATGCGGAGAACGGAGACGGAGGCGGCGCAGCAGTGCTGACATTAAAATAGTGCATCGCTACTTGGTCCATTAAAACAGGATAAAAGGCGAAGGTATGCGAAGAATTTCGTGATATGGTGCGCACATGAAAAGCTTTACATTTTTTTTTTTTTTTTCTTCTTCTTTCCCTTTTCACGCGTGGAAAATGACACATCCGAATGTGTGTCGGAAGAGGGAAATCATAACCGTCCAAAATGTGCAAAACTATAAACTGAGAACCGCAAAGCACGTAAATGGTATTTCTAATTTAAAGACGGTAATTCACGATTTCTAAAGCTCCGACGAATGAAAGAAGGAAGGAAAAACCTTTAACAAACTGCTGACACGTACAAAAGTTTGATATTATAAAAAAAAAAAAAAAAAAAAAAAAAAAAAAAAAAAAAAAAAAAAAAAGTAATGTTGTGATATTATAACTCGTGAAATCTATATTTGCAAAGGCAACAGGTTACTTTTATCGATTAAAATAAAATAAAAATGTTTATTTTATCACCGCGGAATTTCAGACATTAAAAAAAAGATTTCGCTAATGAAAAAAAATAACAACACCTCAAAATAAATTATATAATTTTATTGTTATACGTCCTAATCGTTCATTCAGATTTTAAAGATGGCTCGAAAATATTTTTAAAACTAGAATTAAAAAAAATGTTCTAGTTTTTTATATATATTTTTTTTTCCGACTTTAGATCCTACATGTTATGAAAGCAGACGGTTTCAGATAATCCAAATCGATTTTAGCTTGCTTCAACGAAAAATTCGAAAAAGTTGTAATTTACAAAAGTACTCCTAATCTTTATGTATTAGATGCTTTGGGACAGCATTCACTTAATTTTTGAAAGAATCTAAAATCGAACTTTTATTTCCGAGTTCTGCCATTCTTTCAAAGAATAACGATTAACGCAGACCTGCTTTTATTGGCGAAAATTTTAATCTCAACCTTGATAACTAAAAACCATTTACACATTTAAGTAAGTGCAATCGCGTATCATCAAGCCAGATACATCACTGTGAAACCAAAAGCAAAAATAAATTCTACATACTTGATAAAATCTGAATCGCTGGAAATTCGAAAGTTTCAAAGCAGCGCTCGCAAATTAGGAAAGATATAAGGCCTCATGCAATGTTCACAGTTTTCTGCTCTTTTGCTTATAAAATAGCGATGGGGTGCAAATCTTTCCCGCTGTTGTTTCGAATGAATTGCTGTGGAACTTCCATAATTCTGACACTGTGCCCTTCCCATCTGAAGATTTAGACAACTGGTTCCAGCCTCTGTAATCGTATCGAGGCAGATGGTTTTTGGAGACTTTGTTACGATTAGTGCGAAAATAATGCCGTAATAATTTCCAATCGCTATACTATTTCCCGGTCTTCACGATTCCAGCAGCTTCCATAAAGCGCATTTCAAAAACGATCGTTTCGAGCCGAGGTTCCATCATTTGAATACATTCTTATGCCTTCCACTCGAATTTCCAAACATCCAAAATATTTCATCTTTCAAGATATCCTCTTATATTTTTTTTTATACTTTCCTGACAGCATGCGATAATCCTGATGGGAACGAATGCAATCTCAGTCTGTTATTTTTTTAAAATTTACAAATAATTTCCAGTTGACCACTATGATGCCAAACGCATTTTTGGGGATTCTGAAATTTTATACTTCACCGAAGTGGATAAGTTTATATATATATATAACATTATACATATGTATATAGTGTGTGTTGAAAAACTTGAAACCTATTCCAGAGAAAATCTTTCTCGTAAAAATTTTCCATGACTGAATACTCTGGATCTCATAAATATTTTTTTTTTTTTTTTTTACAAATCCTTCCAGCAAATATAAGAAGCAATACATCTTTGTTTTCGCTGATCGATATTTTCCATGAAAGGGTAATTTTGACGTCAATCGCTGAACAAGTCTTCAGAGGTCAAAAATGCGCCGGCAACAGCAATCACTTTTACACAAACGGTCTCCAAAACTTTTTTTTGTTCTCACGACGAACATCGGCATTTATAACTGTAGGAGCTGCTCTTCGTCAGATTAAGGACGGCATCAGCTTAATCCTCGACACCGCTTTTCCTCAGGTGAAATCAAAGGAAACCTTCCAGCAAAAATTTACGTTTCGTTTTGGAAGATCGCAAACTCTCCCATCCTATTCCTAACAACGTAGATCACAAAACATCCATCCCTCGCATGTCTTTGTCGACATATCGAATCTCCTCCACAGAGCAACTGATTTTCCCAGAGCCCTGCTTTCAGAGAGTTGCACTTCCTCTCGCAGAAACATTATCGATCTGCTTTCTGCAATCGATTTTCGAGGATTATCCACACTTACAGGAATCCGACGAGAAGCTTCGTGATCTAAAGCAGTTCGACGTCGCTTAAATTCACAACTCTCCCCGGTCCTCCTCCAGTGACAAGGGATTGGCTTGTGACGGTTTTAAGAAAATCTTACGATCCCAAGTCTTAAAGCCAGTGCTAAAATTCCATTCAGCTCCCAAACTTGTCTCATCCCGAACGCTGGTACGTCAGTTCAACTGGTTGAAGAGGACTTCCACGCTATCGAGCCTGACTGTAAATTGTACACATATTACTACATTCCGTGCCAAAAATCTAGTTTCGAAACAAACATTTTCACCTGTTTCATCTTATTTCCTTCCACGATCCGTTTCCTGTTAATGGATGTAGATTAAGTCGTTGCCATCTATCACTGATCGATTTTTCGACTTGGGTCATAAACACTCTTCCAACCGATTTTCGCTCATTCCGTCGCTTTAGAAACATATTTCCAATGTGCAGTCTAACCAAGTGACCGTAAGTTAAAGATTTCCAACATCGCTTCAACATTCAGCAGCAAGTCAATATATGCCCGTCGGTGGAGCAACCCAACCTACAGCAATCGTGTTTCGCGAAACTCGATATTGAGATGTAAGTAATTGCGGGAACCACAGACCTTAAATGGAGCATGTGCTTTGGGTGGTAACCGGTTTGCCTCGATTCAACTAGGTTGAATGGCGTCGCCCGGGATGTCCGAATGGCCTTTCTTTCAGGTACCATCAATAACTGGATTGCATTGCGAATACCTTGCTCGATCCAAGTAGCTGCTCAAAACCATCTCAAGCAGTTCTGCGTTACAATGAAGCAGGACTTCGGTTTCGTCAGTTAGAAAATTACTTTGAAAGAAAAAAAAAAAAAGAAAAATTTTCGCCCTTTAAAATGATGTAAAATCACAGCAGAAAAAATGTGGGACATCGTTAACTAAATCGTGATGAATGCTAATGCAATGCTCTTGAAACAAGAATTGCAAATTCCTTTTTCAAAAATTCGATTAAAAAAAATGCGGCCATTCAATTTTAAATAGTTTTCTTTACGTGATCTGCCTAACTAAGGGAGAAACAGCATCAGAAAAAAAAAACCATAATGAATGATACACAAAAAAACATGAAAATTTTCGTATCTGCGGCAAATAATTCGAACTTGATTTTCGGATTCAATTGAAATTCAAATCACAACCGGATAAAAAGTGCCTTTGTAACTAAATAATAGTTGAAAATGCCTTGATTTAATTGAAAAAAAAAGAATACGCTAATGCGGAAAAGGATCAAAAGATTAGATTCCTGTTTTTCGAAGTTTTGGCATAGCCAATATATGAGAAATAAAACTTTAGATCTCATATTATTTATGCGATTTCTGCACTCATTTTTTCATAATCCAATACTCTTTTTCACACGTTATAGATAAACATTTACTATACGTGACTCTACCGATTTCTGCTAATTATCCTATCAGAGCAAAGCTTAATATTATTTTCTATATGATTATTCTTATATTCTTGATATTATTATTATTACTAATTATTAATTATTGTGATTGTAGTGACCGAAGACAATGTGCTCAATCACATACACGTATCCCATTGACAAAGTCCAAACACAGTTTGAAAATTATAAATCTACGGATAACAGAATAAACTCGCCAAATGATCATCGTTAAAAACATCGCCATTACAAATCGAACATGTCCAGATATTTTCATTACCGTGAAAATGAAACAATGGTTAATGCCGCAAATCATATATATAAATTTGAAATCCGTTTTCTTTATTCGCCTCACAAGCGGTTCCGCACCGGCATTATATTCTGCTATTAAATATCATTCCATAAAAAGCTTGATGAACTTTTAAAGAGAAACAAACTGCCACGAGAAAAATATTCTCTCTTCTGGCTGCAGAATCTCGCAAGGAAATTCACGATCTGCTAACCGAACGTATTCGACTGAGAAACTTAATTTCTGAACCAAATGTTTGGAAATGAACTAATCTTAAATTTACAAACAGAATGTTGATATATCAAATCAAACTTTCATATTGACTGAAGATGAAAATCAATCATCTCAAGCTTACGGAAAATTAACATGAAAAAGAAATCTGAAGGGGGGATACCTTTAAATCCCCCAAATTAATATGGCACCACGTGAAATAAAAAAAACCTCCAACTCAATAGAATTACCCGATCATGTACAAGTTTCTGATGCCTAATGCCTCGATCATAAAATCTGGAAGTAAAAGGAATAATGCTTACCTTGTGCCGGATTCGGTATTGAAGGCTTAGCGAAATGCAAGCATAAAGTCCCTGTTGAATATTAAATAAATTCAAATCACTAAATTCCATGCATGAACATAGAATTTAACCAATAAATATGTATGATTTCTTTTTCGTTATTATTCCTTTACACTAGCTTACACTGGTCTTTTTGCTATTTAAAAAAAAAAAAAAAAACAAAAATAAAACGTGTCATGTCTAATAATCTAACAAACAATGGACAATTAACCGATGCTTCATCTTTGAGTTGCATTGGGTGGAGAATATACAACAGTAAAAGCAAGTCCGATTCGTCCGATCTTCCGTTTCCGGAAGTCAAAAACCGGCTATAAAGTTTCCATTGAGTACGGTTACGTAAATTCAATTTTTTTCCAGTTTCATCTTCCGAAAAAAAAAAAAAGTTATGTCAGACCCTATCGTATTTCATTTCGTACATCAGCAGCGATCTCAGAAAAAATCCTTTTCTCATTTCGACACCCAGGGTTACTTTAACCAATTGAAAGAAAATATCGCTGTCTCGTTTCACAGTTGAAAAAAGAATTGAATGGAAACTTTCATTACGCCGGTGCATCAGCATACTTAATCATTGCTATAGCATTTTCAAAGAACGGTTCGTTATATGAAAGATATCAAATTTTATCAGGTTTCAAGTGCGTTTCCCTCTCCGAAAGCAAAAGTAAAATTCTCACTCGTCACCAAACCAGTCCTGTTCCCTTCAATCACGACAAAGTCGAAATGTGTTCGACTAACTAATTCTTTCGAAGAAAAATAAACAAAATAAAGTTTAAATTGCAATTTTAAAAATTACATTCTGGTATGGAAGACAGATTGAATTAGAATGAATTGGAGAGGAAAAAAATTCAGCCCCAGAAGTCTTGCAAAAGTCAAATATTAAATTGTGGTTTTTATTTTATTTTATCAATTACGATATATATCGAAATATGCGAAATACTCGAAATAAAATACCTCGTCTTCGAGCACTGCCTTTTTCTTTCTTTCTTTCTTTCTTTCTTTCTTTTTTTTTCCTTTTCATTTCACGACCAAAAATTACATGGCAAACACGTTAAATTCCCCTGTGTTTTAAACAACGAAATGGGAGAGCTGCGTTTTGTAGTCTGAAAACCTGAGACATCGAAATGGGGTTTAAATAACATGAAGAAAAGATACTTTTAAAGTACGTTCGGCAATGTAATTTAGACGCTTCATAAGGGTGTCACTAAAACATAAAAGACTGATTATTCGCATTGTTACATTTCTGAATTGAGGGACAGACAGCGACGGGGAAACTAAGAAATTTTAGTTCTAAAATGCGTCAAAAGCAAGATAAATGGTTCTGACGTTTGCTGAGAAATCGTTCCCAAATTGAAAATGGTTTACCATTGTTCGCACAATTCTTTCAGCTCGAAAACTGAGAAATTACAAGAAAAAAAAAATAAAGAAAAAAATACATATACAACACGATAATTTCAGTAAAATTTGTATGAAAACGTAACAGGCCGTAAAAGTCTTTCGAAAATTAGCAATTTAAATAACATTATTATATTCCCGTAGAGAGAATTTACTAAAAAGTTTTTACAGTTATGAAATCACCAAATGAACAATGTACAAAACCAGTCCGTTGAAAATCCTCGAAAACACAAATTGAACACATCTTTTTCTATGCGGCAAATGACAATAATATTAAAATGAAAAGCAATGAATAAAAATAGAAAATCAAATCAGCCAAAGCAAAAAGCGGAGTAATCAAAGCTGACCCCAACCTCAGCTTTTGAATCGAAAAGACGTGAATAATTAAACTTCAATAAATGAAACTGAAATGCCAGTAACAGTTATGAAACATATTTTTCCTTCATTAACACAAATACTTCAATTTTAACATAATTGTATTTATATTTTCAACGATTATAAATTTAAAAAAAAATTCCATGTAACAATAAAATTTAGCTTAAGGACAAGTTGATATTGAAATATGTAAATGAGGCTCGAATTTAACTTAATTTTTTTTCTTAGAAAAGTTACAAATGTAAAGTTTAAAGTTATACAACTTGGTAATAAAATTAATAAAGCAAAAAAGTACTTTTACTTTTTGCCGCGATAATAAAAAAAAATTTCATAAAAAAATTTTATTCTTCAAGTGGAGAATCCATAAAAAGCCATCGTAATTTATTGAATCCCCAATGCTTCTTAAATTTTCATTTTTTGCAAATTTCGAAAATTTAAATTTTCATTTTTTCCAACAATCTACGTTAAAATTTATAAAACTTAGGAATTGGAGTACATTTTTAATTTTCAATTAAAATACTACTTTGAGAAAAAAACAATTTAAAATAATATATATATATATATTTTTTTTTATGAGAAGATTGAGACCTTTGGCATATTACATCGTTCCATAAATTCCGATGGAAAACTAATAATGTCGCAAATTTTATTTATTTTACATTTTTTCTCCAGTTTCGTTTCGCTTTTGGACCTCTTTCTTGGATAAGGTTACACAAAAGGGGAAAACAAATTGAGTAAATTTTCATTTCTTTCGAACACATTTCTCTTATTCGCTTATTTTGTGTACGTCAACCTGCACGGTATTTATCCATGACGATGGAAATCTGTCGAAAGCAGATCATCCATGGAAAATTCATAATAAATACATAAACACGCACATAAACCTCCTTTAATTTGATATGCAATTATCACTTGTCAATTCATAGATCTCAGTAACACTTATAACAAACCAAATTGATGAAATACCGTAAGATCATGTAACCAAGCTACGTAACACATATTTCATACACTTAATTCCCTCATAAAGATTCCACATGTCCTAAAATGTCTCGCACAAAAACCGCCATATCCAAAATATAACTGGTCAAATACTTTAACTTGTTAAACATTACATCTGACTTTAATAAAATGATATGAATGACTTTGGTTTTAATTCGAACACAGCATGATTCCTGATAGAATTCGTTTAAAAATATAAATAACTTTCAGTTGTTAAATAACAAACTTCGAAATTAATAATTGAACACTTTAAATTTTCTAAGTCTCACATTCCAATTTCATATTAACGAAAATTTGATTTTCTTATTCTTTTTCACTCAAAAAAAAAAATATACTGATACTTAGGAAAAACGATGGTTAAAATCTGGCTCGAACCATTTCTGCTCGTTTATAATATTAATTTCGCTTACAATTACGATGCCATTCACATTATGTAAAATTCTGATTTTTTTCACATTTAAATTAGCTTTTATTTTTTACAAAAAAGATAATAATAATAATAGCAGAATAATAAAGAAACCACTTCCTTCAAAGTATTGCTTGTATAAAAACCAAACTGCCTAGATTTTTAATAAAAATATATATTAGGAAAAAAATTAAAGATCCTGAATGATTTTATTGCTGAAAATCACGCTTCAAAAGCAAAAAACTGGAAAAATTTCAAATTAAATGTAGAAAGAAAAGAGATTTAATACATAAAAAAAATTTTTTATATATTCTGAACTATGAAAGTCTAAGTATGAAAATATAACGTCTGAAAAGTCATAACCCGAAAAAAATTATATAAGAAAATAAATTCAGAGGAAAATTCGAACCCATTTCTTGCAAATGTTGTTGCTGCCAACCCCTAAATCGGATGCAATAAGGCTTTCTCTATAAAATTGCAGAAATTCTATAATAAAAAATTTTAAAAATTCATTTTCGGCAAAATCGCTAACTTTTTTCCTCTTTTTTTTTTTTTATCCCACGGGTATTACTGAAAGAAAAACTTAAATTTTAAAATAAATCCCACATGCATAATATATCTTTTAACATTATGTTTCTGTTCAATTTTATATGCAAGAAATACAAAAATAAAAAATGATTAAGACACAATTTTCAGGAACAAAGAATTCCAGACGCGCTAGTTATCCATCTTCATTTCAGAACTAATACAAAAGATTTATGGCTATATACAGAGATATATAACATACACACACATAAATTTTGGCTTCATTATATATATATTAAACATTCTATAAGATTGGAGTTAAAAAAGCCCGCAGTTTAAAAAGGAAAGTTTTTTGGTTGAGGAACGAAAAATATTTACTTTAACAGTAAAGAATTCTGATTTTAATATCCTTTAGTGGCGAGAGATATCATAAATTTCACTCATTCGATTATTTTCTTCATATTACATATGAAATATTCGCGACAATCTGAAAAGATAATGATAATTGAGAGACATACACTATCTTTACATTATATATATTGTGTAATTATATTATTAATTATATACATATAAAATTACATAATATTATATTATCTATTATATATATGTATATAATAGGTATTTTTCAGTATCCTTTCTTATTTTTCACAAATAATGTAACTTCAGTAATGTTTTCTTAGCAGCAAAGGCTCTTAAGAGGTTATCACCCGTTAAACATTCATCTGGAGCAAGAAAAAAATTTCCATCAGTTTTTATTTTTATTCCTGGAGACATTTCCTCCAGAAAACGATTATATAGTACATCATCATGCATAATCCGTCGGTAACATGATAAAAAGTGGTGGAAGTTTTCACTTTGCCCAACATGAACTCACGCCGGGAGTTGAAGAGCGATGTAGATCTCAAATGTCCCGCTGCTAAAAAAAAACATTTGTTAAGAAGGCTAAACTTAAATACTCTTAAATACAATTTGTCAAAGTTAATAAAAAATTGCACATAAATATAGTACACGTCATATTTAGAAAAGTTTTCCTTTTAATTTTAGAAAGAAGAAAAGTTATGAGTGTTAATAAGATTCATCAGATACGAGAATGAAATTAATCATTTTCTGAAAAGAATGATAGCATTTGTTTCATCAAATTGCTAAGATATCACTTAATTCTGACAATACCTTATAAATGGAGGACAATATACAAAAGATAGTTTACTTAATAATCGAGCGCGATGTGATGATCATGCCATCTCCAAATATGAAATAACTCTCAGTAAAATAGTTGTGATCCAAGAAACAGAATATATATTTCTGACATTATGATTTCTAATTTGAAATCTTTCTCCGCTTGCAATAATATAAGTAATATATTATTTTTTTTAAAAAATTATTTTTCATTGAAATCTGTTTTATCGCCATTTCATTGTGAATGAAAAATAATTTTTTTTCTTCAAACATTAATCAAATATTTATTGTGCGCCTATGAATCGAGAACCGGAGGTCGGTGTTTATTTAAATATTTATACAAATTAAGTGCATCGCAGATCATAATTTATATTTTCAAAAATTTCCACGTCTTTTCAGCTGCTAAAGAAAGGAGAGGCATAAATAAAAATTCATAGCACTTGTCCTGGCAGCAGCTGACAGGAGGAATTTTTAACTCAAAGCTGAAATAGGTATATCAGGTTGAAAATTTTGACGTTAGCTTAATATTTAGCACGGTGAAAACATACAGAAACGAAGAGTGGCAGAAAAAAAAGGTGGCAAAACTAATGAAATCGCAATATATCACATTTACTGAAGCTGTTGTAAAAAATTCGAAAAAAAGCTCTCGACAAGCTGCAGAATTTGGATTTCAAACTCTCATAACCAATAAATTTGAATGTAAATGCGGAATTTGGATTTTTCGAATGTAATTTTCGCAATATTTTTCTTTACGAAATAAAAAAAATCCTATTTCGATTCCTACTTTCGATACTACACTATTATTATTATTAAAAACGAAACGTCACCTAAACGATTATTAAATGTCAACACTTACACATAACCAATACCAATATTTTTTTTAATTTATAAACAAAAATGAAATTAAGATTTCATTCGCAATTTTTTTTGTATTCCAAAAATAGGTATATATTTATATATAAATACAAAATCGTATTTTTTTTTTTTGATATTTTAATATTCAAGATGCAATAATTTAATATTAAGAGCTTTACACTACGTTTAAAAGATAAAAACGGATCGTTTCGCCCATTTGGCAAGTGTAAAAGCCCGGAATGTTATTTTGATTCTTTTTTTGTGAATTAAGTACATAAACTAAATTTTCTTTGAACTTTTTATCGAATTTGATATATACATATCATACTTTTTCATATTTATATCTATGTGTGTGTGTGTGTGTGTGTGTGTGTGTGTGTGTTATAAAATTCGAGAATTATCCGCTCCAGCGTTTCTCTTCACCTCCCCTTTTTCCAATCTCAAAATAATTTTGCATATAATCGCAAATCCGATTAATATCGATTTGAGTAAAAAGCAATTTCGTATTACGCGGGCAAATTTCATTACAACCTAACAAAATTCGCTAAAACATGAAAAATCGTAACACGAAATTACTTTTTATCAATACTTCAATGTTTTACATAATTTGAATATTTAACCATTTCTCACTCTTTAGCTGAACCAAAAGACGTAGCGTTTATTTATCATATGCTATGTATCATTTTCGGCTACAAGAAAAAACCCGATTTAAACTCATACATAAATGTATTTTAACAAAAAAAAAAAAAAAATTTAAACGAGCTCCGCTAAAAAATTAAATACGGTTTTAAAACACATTCCGCAAACAGCAATTTGAATTACTTGTACTTTAATTTTTTTTTTCTTTTCCGCGGTACATGCAAAAAAAAAAAAATACGATCGAAAGTATAATTTTTAGGTTAGCAAAGATTTCGGTCACAAATGTCTTTGATAAATGTCTTTGGATCGTACCAAATTAATCAAACTCGCTAATGTCAAAACTGAATTTTAATTCGTAACCTGAATTGTGAAATACAATAAGGCGTTGCGTTATAAAGTAAATTCGCTGTAAATCTGATACACAGAGAAATTAGGTTATTTTCCTTCCTCAAAATACGGGGATTTTTATAATTCCGCATCGCATACGGACCGTCATCTCGGTGAAGAAATAAAAATTTCATTTTTTTCCGGAAGCCGAATATCAGGCACGGCGGAAGAACCGTTTCAGATACCAACCGCGTCTCGACCTGTGATTGGGTCAAATTCGCAGCCAGGAAAGGTGATCTGTCCGTTCGAAAAAAAGATACGAAGGCCCGATCTGAGTTATGCTATAAAGGACGCATGCCAGACTCATATTTTCCGC
The DNA here is from genome assembly GCA_028565995.1 of Ricinus marginatus. Taxonomy (NCBI): domain Eukaryota; kingdom Metazoa; phylum Arthropoda; class Insecta; order Psocodea; family Ricinidae; genus Ricinus; species Ricinus marginatus. The sequence goes on along the minus strand of JAOWBB010003418.1, from coordinate 12,726 downwards.
TTGTCGAGAATTATGATACGGCAAAAACCAATGCAAATCGAAGAGGCGAAAGCTCGAGCTTTCGGTTTTTAAGCTTAAACCGGGAGTTCGAGATTTATTTCCGCGTCCCCTCAAAAAAGTCTTATGTCGATTGCGGTTTTCCAATACCGTCTAAAAGCCAAATTACATGCTTTCCGTTGAAATTTCAAAATTCAATTTACAGTTATATTTATATACGTATATATAAATTTAAAATATTTAAATGAAAATAAAGTAAAAAAGTCAAACGATAAATAACATCATCGAATCAACAGTTATAGTAGAAGGAAAAAAAAAAAATCTCGTTCCGTCCGCTCTAAAACCTACTTTAAATATATGTCAATAATATAACTATAAAACAAGCATACGTGATAAATATCGACGTATTTTACTTAATATATCCTTCTATGAACTATCTTAAAGCGCAATATGCATATTCAATGAGCATTCTTATACGATTAACCGGATGAGGTGTTGCTTAGTAAACGGGTCGTTTTCTTCATGCCGTAAACGAAAAAAAATATATATATACATGTATATACATATTTACATATGGGCATATATGCGTGTGTATTCGCAACATGAGATAAAATCTTACTAAAAAAAATATTCGGGACATAAGAAAGCACAAATCATTTCAATTATTTAAAGCATTTGAAATAATTTCATAATAAAAGTTTAGCGTTATATAAAAGATGAATTAAGAACGGCACAAGCAAATATGCGGCGGATTTGAGATTTATCAATAAATATTCAAACATTGCTGTACGCTAAGTTCGCACATAAATTCTCACCTACGTTATATAATGCGATTCACACATTTCCCTCCAATATCGAAAACTTGAAAGCAACACTGAGTTATTTCGAAAAATATTTTATCATATAGTCATGCCATTGATAAAAAGGAGTTAAGATAAAGTTCCAAAGTCACATTTTAAAATGACTACACATATCGGATTTGCTAAATGGAAATGGAATTCTTTAACGAAATTGTTTGATAAATGCATATAACTCTGTTATGAAACCATAATTAAATTTAATTATACCAATATGTAATTACAATAAAAAGAATACGAATGAGAAAATTCATATTAAACGGCGATACGATAATATGGAAACACATAGAGTGGTTTAGATATTTTTCACATTTATGTCCTTATACGAACTAAATATTTACATTTTAACTGAAACGAATTTAGAATATTTATAATACATTCAAGTAGCAATAGTAAGCATTGCAAACAAAGCAAAATAAGTCATTATAATACAGTGAAACTGTACATGGATTAAAGTAATAACTTCAATCTGAAACTTGCTTTTCAAAAATATTAATTTTTTTGTCATTTTATATATATATATATTTCATATCATATATATATATATATGAATATATATATTCATATCAAGCAGAAAATTTATTAGCCATGAACCCGTGCATGAAAATATCTACCAAATATCTGTTTTTCTTCCCTTAAACCTTTAGCAAAAAACGATCTCAAATATTTCGATTCAAATTTAAGAAATATACCATTCAATTATCTGATCAAGCAAAAGTTCGTACATCAAAGTCGGCAATATATACAGTCGCAGTCATTTATAAGCAGTCGATTTCAAATTTTCATCTTAAATATATTTTTGTCGCATATATTTTTTAACGTGTCGATTCATCTGGATTTGTAACGAACGATTTTTTCCGACTGCCATATCCCATTGGCAAAAGGATCTTTTTCTCCCTTTTACGACCACTCTAAAAATACATTCGGCAGACTGCAAAAACCGAATAAATACGAGAGGCGTTCAAATATAAACGGAAAATTTATGAGATGCAGTTATTGTTAACAGTGAAACGATTTAGACGCCATTTCTCAAAATGTAATCTCCTGCTGCTGTCAAGGCTCTCACCGGAAGGTTCTCTTAATCCCAAAGGATTAACAAGTTTTCCAAAAAAAAAAAAAAAAAATACCCGTAAAGCGTGGCGTGTGTGCTTTCACGATCGGCCGAATACTGGAAAATTAATCTGATTTCGGGAAGCGATACCGGTCAGTCTGTTGTTTGACGCATGCTGATGGGAAGGCATTAAAGCAAGGGGTTCGTGAAAATTCTGAGTTTTGCAAGTGACCGACCACGGCAATGCAACAGCGAGCGAAATTTGATTTTCAGATTGAAAAATGTCCCTTTCACGTCTACTTATCCTTTGGTAAACGACGGGGAGAACAACGGCAGAATCCAACAATTTCCGTCCAAAGGTGAAATACCTTTTTTTTTTTTTTTTTTTTTCCAGAATGTTTTCATCACTCTTGGACAGATAATTCGACAGCATACCTCGCACGTATACCCAAACATCACCTTCAGCAACGTTTGCTTTATCTCTGTTGACATATCTTCCTGGCAGACAGAAAACATGGTGACGTCTAGGATAATAACCAGGAAGAAAGGTTGCTGGATGCGGCTTTTCAATGTCCCGGGGGCAACTAATTTCTTCTTCCTTTCGGACGCTTTACTGTATCTCATAATGCTGTCACGTAATATGAAACGTTAACATGATGATCAATATTCATATACCTCCACAGATTAATTTATACATCTCCAAAATGAAGGAAGCTGAAAAATGTATCATTCCAGCAATGACCTGGTGACAATTTGCACCATCATAATAATCTTTCCATATCAATCCAAGTGTGTGTGTGTGTGTGTGGGGGGGGGGGGGGGAGACGGCGGCTTTTGAAAACTAAACACTATGCTATAAATATATGAATATATTCAATGCATTCATAACCACTTAAAGATACAATTTTAAAGTTAAGATCAGTAGCAGAGAATAAGAAATTCGTTTGGGGTTTTAGAGATTTTTTCTGATGTACCCGCGGGCACATCACACACACACACACACATACATACATACTTACATATACCCAACAAAAGCGCACACACACCTTGTTAGGAGGAAAAAGTTTCAATTTGCTAAAAAGTGAACATTCCGGGATTTTAGAACCAATTTCTCATTACATAATAGAAACCAATCAAGAAAAGTGCCTCCCCGCTGATGAAAAACAAGAAAGGAGGCAAAGGGACCACTGGGCACCTGAACCTTCATTAACCTTTCAAGAAGTGAACACGTTCCTCATTATTTTTACATTTTAGGTCACAAAAGTGAGTCCCCATCACCTCATTACCCGAAATTACGATTCACTTTTCCTCAAAATTAGGAAGGCTTTGATTCTCAGCAATGAATTTTGGAAGTGATCTCCTCTTAAACTGAATAACGTTCTCCCACATATCATAATTGCCACATAAAAATAGCCTAATCTTCCAAATGTCACACTGTCATACATTCAAATACACCAACTGATAAACATTTCAAAAAAAAAATAAAAATAAAAAAATAAAAAGGTTTATATTTTTTTTTATTTTCACAAAAATATATTATATGCAATAATTAAAAACTTCAATTTGTTAAATTTTACATTTTCATTAAAAAAACATATTAAATTTCAATATAAATTCCCACTCCTGACTTCATGAATTTTTTTAAATTTTTAATTCACCAAACAATTAGAATAATGAAGCTTCAAACAAATGTTAACACCTAATAACATGCCCATACAAATATTAAAAAATGTCTAATACCTTATGCTGCTGGCCAATAGTCTTTTTAAATAATTCTGCCAATTTCTCTTTAAAGACAGCATCTATCACAACTCCATTTTCAGCAGTAATACATTTTGTAAATTTTATTCAACAAAATTAATATTTTCTTTTTTTTTCAATTTAAAAATGCAAAGCAGGTAAAAGTGTTTAAGATTCATTTTGACATTTTCTTTTTGTAATTTATAAAATAAAGTAATTAATCTCCCCCCTTAATGCTGCAATATTTAAACATATAAAAAGAAAATTGAAATTGTTTTGATGAAGGAATTTTTAGTATTTCATGTTTTGAAACATTCACACAATCTTATAATTGGCCACAGGAGAACCTGATTTTAAATTCAAGATTGTAATAATGTTGTTTTAAAAGATGAAACAGTATTCATTTATTATGATTTTGGCAGTCATTAAAAACAATTTACCATCATGTAAAAGAGTAAAAAAAAAAAAAAAAAAAATACTGAATTAAGTGGTGTAAAGGTTTTTTTTTTTTTTTAATACATTTAAAGGTTTTATATGGGATAAATTTTTCCAGCTCTGGATGTGAAAAGAAAAAAAACAGGCGTATTTTAACATTAACAAATACAAGAAATATGTAAAAAAAAAATGAAAGAATTAACATAAATTAATATTTATTTCATAATTTCCCGCACTGCCAAGTTGTTATGTTAACCCAAAAAAAAAAAAATTTTTTTTTTTTTATTTACAGTTTTATATTTTTAAAATATCTCCACGATGCGAGGTTATGTGCACAAAAAAAAAAAAACGACGTGATTTATTGCAAACTATAAATCTTCATTCAAATCTTATAAAATGAAATTGGTTTTGGTTAATAATTTAAACTTTCGAATCGCCCATTCCAGATAGATCCAAAAGATTGATAACATGAGGGAATTTTTATTATTTTTTTTTTTTTTTTTTTTTATCATCTTAACCAAACCGGGATTGAAACTTGCGCAACCCCACCGATATAGGCTCCAACAACCTCGGGCATCGCTCGCTTTAATTTCATTCGGAAATCGAGAAAAATCGAAAAGCGGCAATTAGGGAAAAAAAACAAATACAAAAAAAAAAAAATAGAAAAGACCCACCTCGTACGTTCCGAGACGCATTTTGCCATTCAGACAAAATTCATCGTCAAACGCAATGCCATCGCATCAGCGAGAAGGAAATAAAGGCTGCGCCAATTGATTCTGAAAGTTCACCGCGACACCGAAACCCATAAATTTAATTACGCCGAACGGAGATGCGCCGAAAGCATTCCCTCATTTCAAGCCACATAAACAACTGTGCTTCAAGCAATCGAAACAACGCACCGACATACACAAAATTAACGTAACAGCCCTATCAAAACCATTCCTTCACTGACATTTCTTCACGCACTGTGGGGCCTAGAAAAAGATGGCGTCACTTCGTTTTCGGGGCGGTACGAAACACGGACAACAGATGTCAGGAGCTTCTACTGCAATGTGCTCTTAATACGAAGGATCCGACAAATCGCTTGCACTGAGGTATATGTTGTTTCATATATATATATACACGACGAATTAATACAAGAATACAAAAAAATTCCCTTTTTGTTAACATCGCGTTATGTTTACGTCATGTTATATAATTAACAAATTATATGCATTGATATTAATGATATTAATAAAAATATATCAGCGAATGTAAAAAACATTTCAACATATTTATTTATAAACAGTGAAAGTGACGATTACAAAAATATGAAAAAAAGTGCGAGTTATAAATCAATCCGAACGACATACACCTATATTTGAACATAATATATTCAATCCACAAAAAATGTGAAGTTAATTAAGACTAAGCCACGTGTGACAAGAAACAAAATTCGCATTAGAATGTTTAAGAGATCGTCCCTATTAAAATAAAAAAAAACAAAATATTGATTTGCACATTCATAAAAGTTAAATAAATTTTTCTGAATGAAGACGGAACACGCAAATCTTCTGTTCAGTCCTTTTGCAAGGAAAAAGTTTTTTTATACAATATATAAATCGTATAATTCTGACACTGTAGTTTTTAATTAACACCTTTTCCAGACTAATTTTCCTTTGTAAACGTGATATTTTATATCACGTGAGCGCGTAATTTTTTTACACTATTTGAAATCGCTAATTGTGTAATTTGTGATTTAACATTATACATTTATGTATCATTGTGACGATAATAAAAAAAAAGAAAAAATTTATAAAAGTTAAAGTGCACCCCCATTCGTAAGTTTCGAAATATCCGGGTATTTCTCCCTATATGCCATACACCTCTGTTTGTCAATATACAAGCTTTTCCGTTTTGTTATTATGGCAGATTCTAAATTGGCTCGGCTCTGATACAGTTTCGACAGGGTAGCGTCAACCTCTTCAATTTGTCTTTTTAAAGCCGCCTGGCTCTGGTTGATGGATTTCACTTCGTCGATCAAACTGTAAATGCACAAAAAAAAAAAAAAAAAAAAAAGGTCCAGTTTTAAAATTCAAGCATTATCGGTTTATGTAACGAAGAGAATGCTCTACAGACCCATATTGCGGTTCATCTCTGCAGTTTTCCGTCCTCGGTCTGAACATTCTACTATCCAGTCTCGTCTCTGCCACCTTCAGGTTATAGTCCAGCTGACGATTCAGTTTGAACAGACTTTCGTAGAGCTTTTCGGTGTCCACTATTTGAGACAGGATTTTTTCCAGCTGCTTTTCGAACGCCTGCCTGCACAGATCCGTCTCTTCTATCCTCTTCTTCAGCAGGTTCATCACCTTATCCGCCTGGTTCGTTAAATCTCTGATTGCCTCCGTGATTAAATTCGCTTCTATATTCTCCCTTAAATCCTTCGATTTTTTGATTTCCACCGATCCAACTGTTATTAAATTTTCGCAGTAGTATTGCCACGTTTCTGGCGTAGACTGACTGCGTATAAACGAAAAAAAAAAACAACGGAATGTCCTCCAGTAATTTTCATTTGGTTTTTTGAAAAGACGGAATAATTTTCTTACTGTGACTGTATTCTTGTGCTTCCATGTCTGTAATATATGTCTGACGAATCGTTCCGCAGACAGGCATTTCTGCCCTCGATTTCGCAACTTTCCTTCTTGTCGCTCCAGTCGCTTTCCATTCGATCCTTGCAAGCTTTGTTTATGAGAATCTGCTTCTCGACCTGGTCGAGCGTTCTGGAGAAATTCTCTTTCAACTCGTAAATCAAGGAGAGTTCCTGAAAGATATTATTCACGTAATAGTTCGGTCGTTGAAGCGAAATTACTGTCGGACAACGTCACAGCCTACCTTAACTAGCTCCTCTTCGACTTCGTCCTTTACCAAATCAGGTTCAATTCTGCTGGTTCTCTTATCGATGCACTCGCCGGCTATTGATTCAGGTATTTTCAAATACGGTAGCAAGTATTTCAAGCGAACTTTCATTTCGGTCAATAAAACAATCTCCTGCCTTATGTCTGGAACGAACACCTTGCATTCCAGCGATTAAGTTTTATAAACTGTGATGGGAAATTACGGTAAAAGTGAAATGCATACCCAAAACTAGAGATTCGATTTGATTTTGGTAATTCTTTATATCGTGAAATCTTTTCGTCAACCTTATGGCATTTTCATTTTGATTTTTGTCGGATTCCTTGGCAACGTTATCCATAACGCACTTCACGTGATCCTTTAACCTGTGAAAATGTCTGATGTATTGCAGAAAGGAAAAAGGCGAGGAAGGTTTGACGAATTAAAAATTGTTGAAAGCAAATGGATTATACAATTATTTCATAAACAAAATTTACCCTCCTGCATCGATCGCCATTTCAATTACGGCCAAATTGTTTTTCCTCCAGTCCTGGGTGCTGTACTTCGTAATACTGTAGCGGTCCAATACCGGTCTAGAACCTGAGAAAAGCGGAAAATTTTATGTTTATTCTAAACCGATTTTTTTTTTTTAAAAGCTCTCTTGAAACCGTTTTTTAAACTATTTTACCGATCAAATCTGCCGTGGGACTCCAGATTGGTCGTCCTGTTGCCCAAGGTCCGATCACCACACTCGATACTTCCTCTCTGTCCTTCGATGGTTTAGTGAAGAAATCGCTCCTCTGCGGCAGGTACGGCGGCAAATTGCCTTCGCTGTCTGCATAGCTCTCTAAAGCTGGGAGCTGCAAAAATCGAAAGCTCCACATCATTTACCCTGCCGACTGTGCAGCGGCAGAGCCGAATTTCACAAGACATACCTTTTCTTCCCGACGCTCGCAAGTAATTTTAGGATCTTCACAATGGCAGGACATTTTGCATTCCCTCCTTCAGCTTCCCTCCCCCCCCTTCAAGAAACTTTCAAAATTTTAAATTATGTTGCAGAAATCATAACAAATACAATTTTTCCTATATCCAAAAGCGTGACATTTTTCATTTCGTTGTCCTGGCGACCGCTCGGATCGGGAAACTATGCTGGAGAAGCAGAAGTTTGTTCGAAAGCGTTTCGATCTCTCTCCCACCCTTCTGTTGCTGACGTCGCAATAAGCAGCATAACACCGGGAAACAGCAACCGTACAATCCTTTAATATCCCATCAACAATTCTATTATATAAAAGGAATATATGAAAATTATTAATTAAAATAAATGATACTCAATTATGCATGAAAATCGACTGAAATGCAATCTCTAGCATAAACCAGTGCGGTACCGGCCCTAACCAAAAAGGGCAATATTTTCTGGCAGGTATGAAACCGGGAAGAAACAAAATTCGCCTGGCCATTTATATTTTGTAATAACGAGGTAAATTTCCAGTTAATGTTTGAATGCCTCTCTTCGTGTTAGGTTCATTACTACTAAAGGTAATGGTGCACTACACACTAAAGATCTGATCTGAAAGAATCGAATAACTGCCTTTGATTCTTGTAGGCGTCATAAATTTTTTTTTTTTTTTTTGAATAAGAATTCAAGAAAAGCGAAATTGATGGGAAAGATAAAGTAATTGAAACAGTAGCACCAACTTTTCCCAAAACGAGTCTTCTGCTTCTGTAATATTTACAAAACCCTTCTGCTTAAAAGAAAATTTTTTATTCATCTGAATCGTTATGAATCATTGTATTTTTGTAAAAAACTTTATGTAGATACATCTTAATTTTTTTTTTCTTTTACCGAAAGCAATCAAATCCGTTTAATTTTCGATTTCTTTATTCTTTGTTAATTGTCAAAATGGACCCATCCGCGAACGTATGCCCGGAAAAGGTCATCACGACGTTTGTTTTTTTAAAAAATCATTTTAATATTAATGATTTTAGAAAAATTTACATTTCGACAATGTTGCACAAATATTTGAAATTCTCAAAAAAAAAAAAATTTTTCCATGCATTTTTTTTTGCAGGATGAATCGCAAAATTTGAATGGAAACAATGCAAAAAAAAATAATACGGATATTCGGGATCCTATGGGAAACACTAATGATTTAGGACCTTCAGCAATCGGAAGAGTTGATTGGAGTCCTCTGGCTGGAATTACGGGTCTCGCAATTAGCTTCACTCCATGAAATAATTTAATAAAAAGAAAAAAAAAATTCCTTTTTCGAAACCTTACCGGTCGCCATTTTTGCTTCTCTCGTCTCCCCAAAACGGAAATGCCTTCACGATCGTGATCCTTAATCTTCTTTCTTAGCGAAAAAAAAAAAAAAACAGAGGCCAGCGACTTTTGTCACTTGTTAAAATAAGACTAAAATAAATTTTCATTCTCTTGAAAATAAAAAGGAAAGTTTAATTTAAATTTTGGAACGTCATAGAAATGCATGAAAAAGAATCAAATTTGAATTCATTGGCCGCGCAGATTCAACTCTCTGCAGTGCTGCCAATTGTGTCTGTAATATATTCATGTTTACAATTTTTTAACGTTTTCTGACGTAATACGAAAGCATTTGTAATAGCGGATTATTCTCCTAAAAGTAAATTACATCACAGGTCATCATGACTTTTACATTATTCAAATTCGATTTTATTCAGCTCAAAAGACGCCTATAAATTCATCAACTGCTTCACCTTCAACAAATTTATCCTTGACACATATATAAATTGTCTTTATTATAAAATTTCATTCTAAATCGTTTCGAATTCAAAATTTTAAATTTAATTATATCTTTTTCAAATCACTTATTAGCTTCACATGATAATTCCTTTCAAATTAACGGCAAGCTGATTGTCGCACTAAGAAAAAGGTGTATAATGAATTCAAGTAGTCATTTTAATATTTTTAACCTTAAATATTTAATCAGGTGTTTTATAAGAAACATCCGATTTCTTACATTGATTCATTATCCCATTTGAATACCATGATTGGAACATATAATCCTCAGACAAATTAATTACTAAAATTCTTATTCATTTATTAAGTAATTCAGTTCTTAGATTCCTACTTGTAATCATAATTGCAAAGAATTTGTTTATGTTCATTCAAATCCTTCATATATCAAATGTTATTTATTTTTTTATTAAATATTATGATAAATTATTATCAATTTATAGCAGTTTGCCCATATTATTAATTTTATGCTTACTTGAAGATTTGGTTTACAGAATAGATTTTTCTTTTAATGATCTATATAAATTTCCCTGATTTGTAGGATCTAGACCTTTAGTTTCAAAGTATGGATTACCAAGATATAGCCAAATGGAATGGAGAAAGGCAAATCAATCTCTGTTGGCAACAGATTCTAGTGTCGACATGTAATTTATATTTCCTTACTGTGAGCAAGTTGTAAGATATTTTGATAATTATTAAATTTCTTGTAACATCACTTTAATCTCCACAGCCTCGACCACGATTCGAAAAATGTTATCGCTAGCGTTTCTGCTGCTTTAGACAAACAACAACAGGAAAATACTCTTAATTTAAGGCAGCGAGCAGCCGATATTTATGCCTTTCATAGCACAGCCGGAAAGTACTCACAGGGTAGGTTTTGTGCAGTTACCAGAATGTTTCTCCTTACGGATTTTAAGGAAATAGAATCGAATCGTGTGTTTTAGAAATTAACAACGAGATGGAACTGCTGAGCCAGTGCAAGACTCGAATCAGAAGCGCCCTTGCCTATTGCAACGTCGTCGACAGCATAAATAAGGAATGCCGAGAAATCCGAAAGAGCAGACTTACAGAGGATTTGGTGAGGGACACGGTGGAAGAAGAACTTTTTCAGGTACCCTCTATTTTGAGATTAATCCGAAAAATTTTATATGAAAAGGTTCGTCCGTTTTTTAGGAGAAAGGTCTCTGCGAGGAGGTTCGCGAATTATACAGATCCACTCTAGAGGAATTCGAAAACTTGATGATCGCGTTGAAAAAAGTCAGCATCGAAATACAGGCCGTTTGGAGCCACCAAAAGGAAACAATGATCCTCGAAAGCGAAAACATAGCCCTAACCAACAGATCACCCTCAATATCGTATTGCTACGGCGTTGCAAGACACGAATCAGAGTGAGTAACAGATGAAATTGCGGAATGTAAGAAAAGAAATTTATTTCGGGACATTTAAAATCACGTTATGTTTAAGAATGTCGACGATTGATACGTGGGAAAAACATATGAGAACGACAATGAAAAATGTGGAAATCGTACTGGACAACTGCAGGAATTTTCGGCAGAAAATCAATTCCCCTGTCATCGAAGATTCGGCGAGAGATCTCGTCTCCCAGGGGGACAAAGTGGTGAAAGCCTTCCTGAAGAGAATAAACGAAACTCAAACTGCTCTGCAAGAAGCCGAGACAAAGCTTGAACAAACACTGAAAGAAATAGCACATTGCGAGCAGCTCTACGGCGATCTCGCAACTCTAGGCCGACAGGTTGACTTCAACCTTAAGGTGGTGCAAACTCGTTTGAACAACAGGAGTATGAGACCGGAAGCGGAAAATTGTCGGGATAAAGTTCAATACGGGTAAAATATTTGACATTTTCCCCAAAAATCGAGAGCATTTTTTGATCAAAATCATTCCATTTACAGGCTCATGAACGAAATCAAAGCCGTGTGCGAAAAAGTGGCGGCAATTCAGTTGGAAATGCAAAAGTTCAATGATACCATTGTCACTCTCTACAGCCAGCGCAAAAAGCTGGAAAGGCAGATTCACGTGAAAAAGCATACCCTGACGATTGATCAGTATAGATGCATGACATACCGGAAACAGTTTCCGAATCCGAATTATTTGATGGGATTTTAGTTAAATGAAAGAAAATGAAAAAATTTTCTTGCAAACGTCGAGCATCTTCCTCGGTTTTACGCAAAAATCAAAAAAGTCTTTTTCCTTACGTAAAAACGAATTTTTTTGTTCAAATCACATAGTAAAAATATATCATTCAACCGATTTCGTAACATTTCATACGGATAATACTGTCGATAATATGCAGAATGTAATGCTAAGCAGGGGACGGACAAAACTGAATTAATACAGTATTCAAATTAACCGATAGAGGACATATGCATTTGATAACCCTGAGAAGCTGATAAAATGGCGACAACGTTTCAAACGACAATGTTAAGGTTTGGTTATGTGACAGAGACAGACAGAGAGAGGTACTCACCAATTTGTATATCCCAATCCCATGGCAGCTCGGGATTAATGGAAATTTTTTATGTAGGAAAATACAGAGGATGGGCAAGATTTTGAGTTTTTTCTTCACGAGATCTGAAAAAAAGAACCTGAATCCACTATAAGAACATTTTTATTGTAAGAAACTAAATCATGGCACAAAAGAACAAAAATGTGTGGCACACCTTAATCCCAAATGAATTACCACGATATGGTTTCCTTTCGGAAGGTGAATTTTGGGCTGCGCTCGCTATAGAACTGATTATACCATCTTCGATGCTTGCAAATGGTTCGGTCTTCCTTGATGATCTGAGCTTTTTTAAGGTACTTTTTATGATTCCACACCATTACATCGCGACTAAACTGAAATAAATTGCAAATGTCATTAGCAAGGCGTTCAGCATGCGATCTTTGTCGGTTTTTCTTGTGAAACTCTCACCATGATTAGTTCAGCATAGAGGGTGAATTTAGCGAAGAGCATCTGCTGCCACGGAGCATACATTCTGTGGAT
>JAOWBB010003407.1:0-37137 GCA_028565995.1 Ricinus marginatus | reverse complement strand
CCCCCCCCCCCCCCAAAAGCAAGTAAAAATTCACGTCCGGAATTCGGCAAAATATTTTTAATCATCCACAGGCAAAAGGCGCTCACAAATGCCACCGGAGACGGATCCTCCAAAAGCATTGAACTGCTGATGAGGCTCCAGAGGTTCGAGCTCCTCTTGATCTGTTTAAATGAAAGTAGGCAACCCCCGGAATTAATTAACCAGAAGAATAAAAGCAGGTTGAATCCTTTTGGTAAGCGATTTACCCCGCCGCGGAGAACAATGAAATTCTTCAAATTCGACAACTGCCGATTGTGATTTTGCCGGAAAATCCCCCGGAATTTCGGTTGAGTACCTGACTTCTACGTCAGCCTCTTCGGTCGAAACACTTTTTGGCGGAGCTCGGGGGGGGGGGGGAAATCCGCATTAATCGGCCGAGCTTTTCCGCAAAGGCCCCATCGACATTTGAAATCGACCGGGGGTTTTTTTTTTTTTTTTCCGACGGAAAAGTCCTTCGTGTGGAACGGTGCCCCTTCCCAAATATTTAACGTAAGTTTTTCCGGACCGGTCTCGGACGCGGGGAGGAAATGACGTAGGAACCTAAGTTAAGCATGAATTTAGAATATCCATTAAAATTAATGGCGCCTTCGGGAACGGAATTTTTTTTTTTTTTTTTTTTTTTGGCTTTGCCGGGAAATCTCGGAACTCAATTTAAACGGGAATCCCAGGAGTCGAAGCATAAAATAAAAGAAATGATGGCAAAAATGATAATGCTTAAATTCCGCGGAAAATTCAAAAAATGTGATTCGGAACGGGGAAAGAGGGAAAAAAAAGAATGTATTAAAAGACCAGAAGAAAGAATTTTTCCTTTTTTTTTTTTTTTTGGATTCGATATCGGGATCGTGAAATTTTTTGAAAAATTATGAAAGAATCAAATCATTGCGGCGCTCTCCAAAATCGATGGATTCCAAATGCTGTTGCATGCCCGGGCGGAATAACCCGAAGACATCGCTCGCAGTCTTTTTAGCAGATCCATTTTCGAGACTTAATTTCCCTGTCCCCCCCCCCCCGCTGCAATCGCGTTCGGTCATGAAATCAAGGATCCTGCTTCCATCGGGTTTTTTTTTCCCACAGGTGAGCGGTGCTGAATCGTGCTGCTGGGCCCCCTCTCGCACTTACCGGGGCCGTTCCGACCGGAAAGCGAGAGGTATCGAAAAGCCGAAGAAGCCCGAAAAAGATTCCGCAACCGTTTAGCAGGTTGCCTTGTTGAAAATTCTCCCTTTTTTTTTTCCCGAAACTGTTGCTCGCTGTTGTTTATTATTGCAGCAGGCAAAATCCGAACTTGCTCCTGCTGCAGTCGTTATTCCGGAACAGCTGTATGGATTGAAATGAATAAAACAAGAAAGATGAGATTATTTTCTTTTTTTCTTTTTTTTTTCCTCCCCCAGGAACTGCATTCTCACTTATCTTCGCTCCTGTGTAGAAAGTTTCCGACGAAGTTTGAACAGGGGAAACGATACTCTTCTTTCGGTAACTTCGGTATATTCCTCCGCCGATAACGCGGTTCCTCCGATAAATTTTTATTTCGCGCGCTGTCCACAAATGTCGCAAAGTAGGTGTAAAACTTGTATTTTACATAGTAAGGCGCACGTTCTCTCTTAATGCGTGGTTCGGGTGGGTGAAACCTGAGTTGCCTGGGAAATTTTCGACCGCAGGTTTGTCTTTGCCGAATAATAATCTGTTGACTTGCATTTACGCGTCCGGCGAAAGGCCAAATCCTTGGCTTGGAAAGCCGCAGGCGGAGGAAGGGTGGCGTCGGAAAAGATGATTTTCCTCTTAAAAATGTTATAATTCACATATAAAAGAAGGGCATCGAAGATCCGAAGTGTTTTCTCGGGTTACCTGAATGGCCACAATTTGTTCTGGAGTTGAATTTATCGCATCTTAATGGGTTCCGCTGCGAGGGCAAAAGACGAATGGACGCAGCAGCAATCACGGCGAGGTCCTGCGAGCATGGCTCGGGAAATTTTTTTTTTTTTTTGGGGGGGGGGGTGGTCCGATCGTCCGTGCACTTGACGAAGATTAATTTTAAAAAAGAATTTCAAATGTAATTTTTCTTTCTCCGCTTTCAGGTTGAAAATGGCTCTTAGGTGGATGCTGCTGACCACCGTTTTGACTACAATTCGGAGTAGTCCCAATTTAGAACAAAGATTCGCGATAGAGCCGCAAAATCAAATTGCAATAGTTGGATCTCGAGTGACGCTGCCTTGCAGGGTCATCAACAAGAGCGGAGTCCTGCAGTGGACGAAGGATGGCTTTGGTCTTGGTTCACACAGGAATTTAACTGGCTTTGATAGGTACAAGATGGTCGGAAGCGACGAAGAGGGTAAGTCTTTTTCTGTATGTGCTTGTGTAATGTACACGTACACATTTTTACTTAAATAACTAACCGGCAGTCACGTTAATCCTGATGCGCTGCATTTATACCGTCTGCCATTAGGTCTAAGTGATTAACAAGTCGTGCAATGACATTTTCGAAATTTATGTCTTTTCTTATCCCCAGCAGACAGCGTTTATCTCTTCGTTCCCTCTGTCTTGCTGCATCGAGAAGGTTCTCGGCAGCTCGGCCGCCCGTCTGTGCGCAGCAGCTTCTCTGAACCGAGGCGTGTGACCGGCATGCGAAGCGGTTTTGCTTTCCTTAACCGCTCCTGCGGCGCCGCGTTGAGCTTCTAATTGGAATTCTTGCTCCGCGGTCACATAACCGGGATTAATAATGTGATTGTAATTTTCCGGGGTTTTCCATAAACGAAAGATGGCGGAAGAGGCATTTTGAGAGAGGGCCGAACGCGTTATTTCCAATTCCGGGCATCCGCCCTGGGAAAAACTGAATCCGAAAGCAGGCAAGAGCGTCAGGTCTCGCGATGACAAAATGTATACACAATGAAAAATTTCTCGAAACCTTTTTCCTTAATGCCACTTCATATGTTTTAAGGGAAACGACACTTATTGAGTTAAAGATTTATCGAAAGCTCTGCCTTTTATTTGCCGTACGCACAAGGTTTTCTACATTCTCGGCGGGTGGGTTTTTTTTTTTTTTCCCAACAGGAGGTCAACCTTTAAGTAATGAGCTGCGTGGGATTTCGCTTGCCAACCTAAAATTTGCACGGGACGGGAATTAAACGGTAATTTTATTGAACAATTGCAACAGGAAAAGGTGAAAAATTCTAAATTAGCCCTGGAAATTTCAGGTTTATGAATAGCCGTAAAACGACTGAGGTTTTCCGATTTTCTCCTCGTGCAAAAACTTCTTGTCCAATGTCTTCGCGAGCCTCGTCTCGCTTTCTTATTGTCATCTTTTTGATATTCGCATCTTAACGACCCCCCGGCAGGATTCCCTTATACCTGATCGGTGAGTCGAGCAGATTTTAGGTCTTTTCTCGGTAAATGAATTCCGTTCGATTGAGATTTTCCATCTCTGTATTTGCGTTATCCGGAACGCTTTTCTGTTTTTACGTTCAGTCGCGAACGGCAGCAGAACGCGTCGATCCGCCTATCCTGCCTTTTCCTCTGGCACATTTTTCTCGAAATAACTTGAATGCGTTCGATGTCTCTCCGCTGCCACCGCCTCGATCCGTTATTTTCAGTGTATGTTATGACTTCCGCTTTCAACCGCCGCGCATGCCGAGTCCGCTTCCTGCGTTTCAGGTGATCCTTTTACTTTTCGATTTTCCCATCCACCCTTTGAGGTTTGCAAAACGCTACAGCGTAACCGGATAGCTCGTCTCCTTTTTGCGCGGGAGCGGTGCGACTTCGTGTTATTGACGGAGCTTCGGGAACGTTGCATTGTTGTTTTACATGCTCGGAGCCGAGCGTCGAATTAAACCCGAAAGCAGAGGAAGGCATGACCCGACCGTCAGCGCTTCCGCTTCCGATGTATTAAAAGTAAATCACTTTTTCGGCTTTGGCGCACGGTCCCGCGATGAAAACTACCTTGAATAAGCAGTAACCCTTACCGCAAGATTCCTCGACAGTTTTCCCCGCTTTAATCGCTGCTAGCAGTGGAGAATCCAGCGGCGTCGTCTTCTGCAGCAGAAAACAGGTTTTTTCAATTTTTACTCCCGGCTCACTTTCAGCCTTTGGCTCAGCTCTCTATTCTGCAACAATTTTCGAAATACAATGCGAACGTACGCCCGAGCGAGGACAAGAATACACCACGATTTTGAAGATCTTAACTTTTCACCGAAAGTCTGAATTCGAATTTAACTGGTTACAACTGCTGATGCGCTTACGCCCCAGAAGTCTATAATTTCAGAGTTCGGTGATATTCCATTGTCCCCGTAATGAAAATTTTCGGCTTTTGAACAAATTCATCATTTAGTTTCTTACAGAGGATAAAGTTGAAGATAGCGTGTTGACTTAATGTACCAAGCGTACTTACCGCGCATTCATTAGCAGTCATTGTTTTTGTTCGGTATTGCCTTTTTAACGATTGCACCCCGTTTTCACCCTCTCCGCACAAGCGTTCCAGTTGGGCGTTCCCCATCTCCCGAGTGCATCGACGCCGTTCGTCGGTAGCGAAAAAGCTTCGTTGCACGGGTCGCAGCAGCGGCGCCGTCTGCCTCTCTTCGGAAGCTCGAGAGCCTTCAAAAGCACTGGAGTTTGTGTCCAAAGCCGAGGCGACTCAAAATATTTCACAAATGCCGGTCATTTCGCTTGGTTTCCACTAAACTCGAGTTTAATTGTTTGTCATCCCTTGGGCCGCGTGCGTTATTCCCAGTTATTTTTTCCAAACGAACAATAATCCTTTTTAACATTCGTTATTTCAGTTCCTGAACTTTCTGAAACTTGTTGAATTCAATACCTTTTGCGATCGAATCACATAATCTCTTAGTGATACCACCGTAAGCTTTCGAAGTCCGTCCCAATTCCTTTCCACCTTTCATCAGTCGGTTCATCCCCCCGCCCGGGTTACGTGCCTCTTTGAAACAGCCATTAAGAGACGTGGAGTGCTCTTGTTCCATCGTATAACCAATGTTACGGTGAGTGCCTCGTCTTTCGTGAAACCTCTTTTCCGACCGTTTACGACTTTATATAATCGAGCGCTGTCTCCCCAGGTGACGCCTTATGTCCTGACAATTTCCACCGGACCGCTTCCGAACAAAGGCGGCCTCAAACTCAGCGTTGGCAGACGGTCAGATTCCACTGTCTGACCAACCCCGAATAAATTCCCATCAGCAGAATAAGGTGCCGAGGTAATTGCGGCAATTGGATTTTATCACTTATAACTATTCCGCACGAGATTGCTCCTCGGTTCGTTCCACCGCAAAACGTGGAGACGCATCCGCTAGGGGATATTGCGAACTCCAATTTTCGCGTCATTTGCACTTTCCGGATAAATCCGCGTCGCAGATTCGCCGCGAAAGACACCGGGATGTTATGCAGATCAAGCCTAATTCCTGATGGTGCACGCGGAGGAGCGAACGACCGGGGGAAGAACGGAGAACCGCCCTGCGGACGCCAAAGAAGCGCCTTTGCGCCGGGACGGGGCTCGCTCGATTTTTACGTGGATGCCCGCCCTTGTTTTGCGAATACGGAGCGCAATGATGAAAAACGCCTTTTGTTCCTGCCGTTCTCATTTGCATGTATCAGATAGAATTACTTTCCTCCTTGGTAGTGTACGCACGTCTTTTACCGCCGGAGACCAGACAAACAATCGGGACCTTTCCTTTTGCCCCTGCAGCGAGTTTTCGTGTCCGAGTAAATTACGGGCCAGGTTAATTTTTCACTGGTTAGGTTACTTTAATCGACGGAGCCGAGTGTCGTATTTCGCTCTGCGGTTTCCGAGAGGCTTAAAAAGAAAAAAAAAAAAAAACGAAAAATTTTTACAATTTTTCACTTTTCCGGATCGGAGTGGACTCTGCTGCTGCGGCACGGCACTTGTTGCCCGGGAGCTAATTTATTAATTGCCACGGACGTATCGGAAAAAAAAAAAAAAAATTTAGTTCAAAACAAGAGAATGGAATTTTGATCTCCTGCTGACGTATCTGCTGCTGCGAGGTTTAGCTTTTGTCGAAAAATTGTGAAGTCGAAATTATCAATCGACAGAAATTTATATTTTATAGATTTAAAATAACGAAGTTTCGCATTTTTGATGCGGGTTCACCGCTCGATTTTGACGTTGAAAGAGCATTCTCCGCTGTCGCCCACGGATATCCGGAGGTAAAGCCCCGCGCCAGAAGAACCGTCGCCGATTGCTGACTCTTTTTCGGTTATTTACGGCTTTCCTCCGCGCCGCTGACGGATCTCCGATCCCCGAGAAAAAGAAAAATCCTTTTATATTTCGCATTTTGTTTCTTTATCTTTTTCCTTCGGCGGTGCTCCGACCCCCTCGCTGGAAGCTGTTTGTTATTTTCTGTTATGGCGAAAACATTTTTCTTCAAATAGAATAGCGTTTGCAGGATTTATACGACATAATAGGATAATATTTCCGCGACATAATATAAATGTATTTGCCCTGCCGGGTAGGGGGGGTGGGGTGGCGGCGGCGGCTGCGGCGCTGAAAGCCGGACCAACTTTCGTCAAAATTTCCTTCCTGACTGCGGCGTGATGCTTGCTTTTTCCTGGCGGAATCCTCACCCGGGGGGTTGACTCGAATCTTGAAAATGTTTAAATTTTCCGGAAGGGGAAAAATAACAATACACGGTGATTACTTGGACTAATGGAAACTTCCAGCATTTCTTTTTTTTTTTTTTTTTTTTTTGAAACTTTCTAACGATGAAACGACGAATTCCAAGAGCTCATTTTAAGGTTAAAAAGATTTTCCCTCCCACAGCTTAATGGATTTTGCTAATGAACTTTTCCGAGGTATACGAGGTGCCGAGCTTCTCTCCGTAAATGGAGAAAAAAGTGGCACTAAAGAAGTAGAACTTTTCCAGTTCGTCCTCCTACTTTCTAATTTAATTACCATCTCCGATAGAATTTTGCAATGGGGAACCGAAAAAAAAAAAACTCACCGCGGCTCAATTGGGCGGGAAGCCCCCCCCCCCCGGGGGCTACGGACCCGGTTAGGTTACGCTTAAACGCTGCTCCCAGTCCCTTTTCGATTGATTTTCCGACAGCGAATCTTGCAGCGGATGTCGCCACCTCGCGTCCTGCAATCGATCTCCGGAGGTCGATTAATATTCCGGAGGCATTGGCTTCTTCCACGACTGGTCTTGCGGGGACGATGATTGTAGCAGGGCGAGCAATATCCCGAGAAGACTTAAACCGCAAAAGGACTAACGGAAAATCTTTAACTGAATGTAATTTAGAATTTGGGTTGGCTTAATTCGACCCAAATTCGGCTGTGCGTGAAGATTTTGGGGGGGGGGGAGGAGGCAGATGATTGGAAAAAAAAATCGGGACGTCTGCACTCCGCTGTTGGCGGCAGTCAGCGTCGGATATTTAACTGAAATTAGCGCGAAGATGTTAAATGAAAAGCGGGGCAAATTTGTTTCCAGAGACATGTTGCCCTCCGGAACCTGCGAAGGAAAGGCGCAATTTCCCGGGATCGACGGTTTTTCCAGCCGCGGCGATTTTCATAACCGGAAACCGAATGCAGCGGAAACGGTGATCTGCTGCCGGACGCGGGCAATACCGGCCTCTCTCGCCTCTTTCGGATCTTACGAGTTTGGAAAAAAAATAATTTTACATTTGCCTTCTTCGTAGCGACTACTGATGTAAGAATCCACGTGCGGGGGGATTGTGAACCCCTTTCGATAATCTCGAACGACTTGAGCAGACGCATATTCGGCCCCGGCAAACATGGCAAAAGTTCGGTTTTTCGTTTGCTCGTCGGAAAAATTCTGCGCATCTTGCAGCGTAGCTCGTTGCAAAAGATTATATTTTAATAATTTACGTCTCTTTTAAAACTGCGGAATTTATTTTATAAATTTCGGAAATAATCATTGAATGATGAGTATTTTTGGGAGATATTCTTAAGGAAACTCGGCAAACGTTTAATCTGCCCTTTAGAACGTAACAAATCCAAGTTTCCAGCTTTAAACATTGTTTGCCCATTGAAAATTAAGATGAAGTTTTGCAATGACTTTCAACACTTGTTCCTTTGTATTATCACTCCGGATGGAAGCTCGTGAATTGAAAAAAGGAAGCTAATAAGTCGCTCATGCATTCTTATTTTGCTTTATTTTCCCATTATCAGAGGCAAATAAAAATCCAGACGGAGAACGTTCGCAGACGTTAATGTTAGCATTAAGATGTGTGCTTACATATATATATATATATATATAAGGTGAGCAAACGCTCTTTCACGAGCGAAACATTTGGTTGAGACACCTATGCACTGGCTGGAATTTTAACGATGGTTTTAGGTTGTTTCGGTCGAAGTGTCAGTTCTACCTGAAAGCTATGTAACGAAAAAAATGAGAAACTTTTCACCGAAAGACCGCGAATTTTGCGAAAGTGAAATTCTGTTTATGGACGCAGTATATATATATATATATATATATTAGCAGAATACGCATGTCGTATATAGTTCTTGAACGCATCGCTTCATGATTTATTGTAATTGTTTTAT
Source organism: Ricinus marginatus (assembly GCA_028565995.1). Lineage (NCBI taxonomy): Eukaryota > Metazoa > Arthropoda > Insecta > Psocodea > Ricinidae > Ricinus > Ricinus marginatus. The sequence continues at coordinate 28,583 of JAOWBB010003407.1, read as the reverse complement.
GTATATATCAAAAAAAGTTTCCCGATGGGTTTTTGCAGAGATTTACGAGGTCGATATTTTTGAGCGGAGAGTTGTATTTCACATTTTAAGAAGATGATTTAATATCCCGTCCTAAGGACATTACGCTCCCTGCGGAGGTGGAGTGCAGATTTTTACGTTTTGCCGGGGGGGGAAGAGAAATTTAATGGAAAAGCAAAAGCCCCCGCGAATAATGCTGCCCGGTTTCGAAAATTCGGGGCCTCGTACCTCGGAAGACACGGGAAGATACCAAGGTTTGGACGCGAAAGATTGGCGTCAGCAGAAGGTCGCGATTTATCTGAAATCCTTATCGAAGACAGTGTTTTGTAATTGGACACTTGCTTTGACTTCAAACAGGGAACGAGAATCTAAATCCGTTTGTCATGTGCATGTAACGTATCCGCATGGATTGAAAATCGCGTTGACTGTCGTTTCCCCCCCCCCCGCCCCGGGGCTGCTGATCCGAGGGTTTTTGGCGTTTTTTCAGTCCGCGGCCGCATTCTGCAGGGTGGCCACCGCGATTGAATGAGGTCCGTCAGAAATCCGCGCTGCGGGGGGCTCTTCTTGCGATCCACTCATCATCCCCCTCCCTTAGCCGGCATCGGTTCCGAGCAAGTTTTAATTCTGCGGAGACGCGAAAAGTTTTCTCTTGTTCGGTTCCTGCGAGGCAAGGAGGAAACGGGCAGAGCTTTACGGTTTGTGATTTGTTAAAACGGCAAAACTAATTCCTTTGCAAATTATCTGGAATTGAGTTTACATCTTATCCAGATTAATTAGAATCATTTCGGAAAATGAGCAAACTCATGCCATGCCAGAGCAGCATAAACAAAAGGGTTTTGGATAACTCAATTATTTTTACCGGTTTTGGATTGGATTTTCCTGCAGACACTTTCCCGACAAAATAATTTGACTAAAATTTTCATTTTTTTCTCCCTCCCTCCCCCCTCCCCCCCGTAAAAACAGGAATCAAAAGTTATGGATCGTAACTTTCATCTAACAAATGGATCAATTAAACGCGTAATTAGCATAGTCTTGAGGTTGGTTAATTTTAGCTTTGCGAAAATTTCCCTCGATGAAGATGGAACTACCCTCAGAGGATGAAATTCATTTACACCGACGATACCAGATCTGAGTGGCAACCAAAATTTTTATAATGGGATATTTTTATAGGGCGATGTTTGCGATCTCCGAATCATTAATAAAAATTTATCCGACGAGAGCGATCGGAAGAGGAAAGCTGAGTTTCCACCGATAAAAAAAAAAAAAAAAAAAAACCAGCAGCAGTCGAAGAAACTTTTGGGGTAAAAAACTTGATACGGGAATCAAAATAAACAAAAGGCACTTTAACGGGCTAAGAAGCAATTCGGGCGGGACGCGCAACTTCATTACTCTGAAACAAAGTTTTAGCTTTTGAATGTTCAAAAAGTTAATTTTTAACTTTGTCTCCCGAATCGGCGCATTGAGAATCCGAGGTACCTTTATCGATGCGATTCGCATTATCGAAAATTATTGGGTTTCTGTGCGTAAACGTTCGGAGTAAACCATCCGAAATGACGAATCCTGAAAATTCCGCGTCGCTGCCGGGTGTAATATCGATCTCGCGAACCTTCCCCGCGCTCGCATGCAAATGAAGAATCAATCCGAGGTTGTCGAGAGTCGATGGCCGGGAGATGAACGACCCGCTCGAACGTAAAAAGAAGAAGAAAAAGGAGAGAAAAAAAGATCCGCAACAGCAGATAAGCAAATATTTATATTACCACCGCATAAATGTAGCGCATGTGAAATGGCAATAATATAATTATTGGCATTAAAAATCGGGAAAGGGTAAATGTATTTTGATTTTCCGAAAAGGGATTTCCGCCGACGGCTCAGCTGCCGAACCGATGCGTTTTTCCCGGATTGCTTCAGCCCCGGAATCAGCGAGCAGAATTTCCGTGTCCCGTTTCAAAGTGAGTTTTCCTACCCTTCCCAAGCTGGACATCACTTTCCGTTTACACACCGAGCCGGAGAGCGAGATGAGATCGTTCGCGAACGGCCGCCCTGAAATCGGAGGGGGTGGGTCGAAGAGAGGGATCGATCCTTCGACTGCTTTACTCTGAAAATGCTGCCCCAGGAGCTGACTCCCAAAAGTCACTCTTCAGAATGGCGATTTGCTTTTTAATGGAAACGCCGGAAAATAGGGAAGCAAAAGGTCTGGAAGCTTTTCGCGGGCATTAATTAGATGCCTTCTGCGCAATCAGCAACCGGTCCCGAGAAGCTTAACTGGCAGTTTTGCTGTTGTTTTCCGTCGCTTAGAGTTCGCTTTTATCGGTTAACATTATAGCCGGGTGCAGTTTTGCAGCTCTTGTTTTCTCATGGGAAGCTTAATCTTTCCTCTCTATCCGACTTTTATTGTTCCACATTTAACTTATCCGACGTTGCTTAAAATGATCGAAAGTAACTTCAGAGGTCTTAAGTTTCATCAACTGTCAATGGACACCGAGTTTCTTTCTCGCTTATCGTTGCAGCTCGACTGTGTGCAGGGAAGCACTTCGGAGAGAGGCCGTTCGAACTCGTTACTTGTGCTTCGGATCTGTCTTGGAGGATAAAACTTGTTCCTTTTTTTTTTTTTCCTTCGTTAAGCAAACTGGATTTTCGTACCTTCGGCCGCAAGTTCAATCTCTGTTTGATATGCTTTAAGAATTCTAATAACTGCTTTTTCATACGTAATCGCATTAAAATCCTACGTATTATCATCTTTATTAAATGTGTAGCCTCAGAAACGCCGTTTCCTCGTCCTCCTCAACGCCATGTGCCCTGCTCCATATGTTGTAATAATCTCATTAACCCTTTTTCTCTATACATAATTACAGATCCAGTAAATCCCGTAAGCTCTTGTTGGATAGTTTCAGGATATCCGCTCGTTTATGCGAATGCTTTTCTCTTGCGTCTTTCTTCAGTTGTCCCGCAGCATTCCCGCGGGTTTCGGTCTCCTTTCCGAATCGGTAATCGGGCTCTCGAAATGATTCAATTACAGTTTGAAGATTATTTGAAAAAGCCGCTTCCCGGTGCGGTGTTTTTCCCCGCCGAGGATGTCGCGGCCAAACATGAAGGCAAAGCTCGGTGGCTTTTGAGCGCCCCTTCGACCGCAGGAAAGTTTACAGATCGCATTATATAAATTAGCCTTATCTGAGACTCCTTTTAAGTGAAAATAAATCGTACCGGAAGGAAAGATACCGCCGGACATGTTGCGTATGATTTTCAGAGCTGACTCCGCTGGCGAAATGGCTTCTTTCTGCCTTTTAATGCCGGGCACAGGGCAAGCTCGAGCTCGATCTGATATATTTTGGGAAAAAAAAAATAAATAAATAAAGAAAGAAAGAAATCGGAAGAGAAAAATATCGTGAAATAGCCGAGACTTAGCTAAATGAATTACAGATTTAAGAGCCAAAGGAAAATAGTTTTTAAGCGAGTCTCGAAACTAATTTTCTGTTTAAAAATTCGTTTTTCAAACCCCGGTAAAAACACAGCTTCAACAGCTTTCCACCGAATCGAAAGGAACTTTTAAAAGGCTCAATTTCTTATTTAGGAAGGCATTGTGTCTGGTATAAATTATATTTTCTACAAACCGCCTAACAAGCTGTTCTAATATCTGTCATTTATTGTCTGCGAATGTTGCAGGAAAAATTTGTTGAAAAGTGATTTTCGCAGCTGAAAAAAAAGGGATTTTATTATTATTATTATTATTATTATTATTATTTTTCCATGATCACCTACTACAGTTACCCGTAATTGATTCAAAACAATCTTGCTGCCGCAATTGGAGATACATTAACCGTGCATCCCACGGTCAGATATGCATCAACAGGAGTAATGAGCGAATGAGGCAGAGCGGGGAACGGCAGCAACGTTCAAAATCTGCATTAATTTGGAGGGGGGGGGTGGTAGCATCCGTTTTGTCGGGGAGCCCTGGGATGACTTTTTTCGCGTGCTGTCGGTTCTCGCTCCGGCGAAATTTTGAAATCCAAACCAAAGGATCGCCCGAGAAACAAAAGAAGGAAAAAAGTGCGCCATCCGAAAGAGGAAAGAATTCGAAAAGAAGACCGATACGAATTTTCAGCAGCATTTCGTTTCGGGAAAAACCCCCCCCCCCCACGGGGGGGGGGGCTAAGAGAGGCAACTTTTATGAAAGCACTAAAAATTTATCAGAAAATTTGCCCGCTACCGCAAATTGCTTGAAAGGTTCAAAAAATTAATCCCAGTTTTGTGTGGGATATCGCACGGTTTTTTTTTTCTTTTTTCAGATTTTTTTTTTTTAATATGCAAATTAATCAGCAGCCGATTTCCATAAGTTGGAGAGTTTTACGGCAGGGTTTTTACGATTTCATAAAAAAAAAAAAAAAAAAGGAAAAAGGTACAAAAATCTTTTTAGGAGTAACGCGACGGCTTTATATGGTTGTCCAGTGTCAAGCGTTTCGCTGGACATTATTTGATGATCGTGCACTTTCCGGTCCTTCCTGCTGATACCGAAAATCGCTCCTGACCTTTCAACCCCCGACAGCTCTCCTGCGGTCGCCCTGCAGCGAGAAATTACGGCTCCTCACGTTTGCAACTTTAAAAAAGAAAAAAAAAAACATGCCCCGGTTCATAATATGAAACGACGCGACTTATAAACGGATTTACGCCAAAATTCTCCACCCAGCGAAACAATAATTTTTTCATAAACCGTAAATTCCTTCATCTTCGGCATGAATTTTGATGTACAATAATTTCATGAAGAAATGATAGTAATGGTAATTTTCTATTCGGGTTTTCCTGCTTTGTCAGACGCTATATTTTCAAGCTTAAGGTGCTCCGTTCCAAAGTACTTATTTTCCACTACTCCACGGGGGCTTTTTCAAACATTCATAATATGCACTCTGATGAAGAACATTGCCGGCATCTCGGGCGATATTTTTATTATTATAACCTTAAATGAAAGTTTTTTTTTTTTTTTTTTTTTTTTTTTTTTTTTTTTTAAGTCAGCTTTACATAATATTCGCAGTTCTTACTCTAGGCTCTTTGTTCTGATGTACTGCCTGATTATCCTTTTGTTAGCGCTATTTATTATTGTACGAAACGCCGTCTGTAAGTCATTTAATTTAGTTCCCCATTTTATAAAATAGTTATACTATCAAATAATTGTTAAATTTAGTTACACGATAAAACAACCATGGTGCTTAATGCTTAATTTTGGTGTAATTGTTACAAATTGTGCCTACATGTCGTCATTATTCAAGAGAATAGCTCCGGTATGAGAACCTTAATTTGAATGAAGGGAGGAATTTTCTCAGATAATTGTTTCTCATATAATACGATATGGAAGATGGAATCGCTTATGATAAATAAACCATCAACGGCATCGCATTTCGCTATCCTTCCAGCAGCTCCTTTTATAATTGTGATATATCGAGTCGGTTAAAGACCTAAGAAACTCGTAACCCATCAAAACAGGAAAGAAAAAAAATCTTGCACGGGAAATTGTTTCTCCGTTAACATCTCAAGCAATACGTTTATCGCTTACTGTACCTTACCGTTTGATCGTTGGCGAAGAGTTCAGGTTTGCTTCAGTTGCGGAAGTTGAAAATGTTACTATGCTGCCGCCCCTACAGGATTAGGATTCTATGCGGGCGACCATTCGGACGGGGGGCAAAGGGGAGGGTACCACAGAATGATGTTGGCGGATATCCTTGGGAAGAAAGACAACGCTGTCGTAAGGGACGATGAAGAATTCTCTTATATCCAGTTGGCCCGCAAAAATTTCCTACTAAAGCATCTTCTGAAACGTTCGTTCGGTCCTTTTTTTTTTTTTTTTTTTTCTTAGGGATTAACAGTATTCGAAAGGAGCAAGAGAATTAGCGAAAAGGTACGGGAAAACATCGGCAGATTGGCAACCCTTTAACTTCCAAAACGTCAACCTTTCTCCTTTCCTTTCAGACGGGATATGGCTTCCGGAAAAAAGCATTTTAAAATGATTTCTGATATTTCTGTTACACGGGAAAAAACGAATTTTGTTTCCCTTAAACCGATACATCATCGCGTTTGGACAGGGGAATCCGACGGGGCACACATTCCAGTAGATGGATCCGCGCTCGTATTTAAAGACAGAATTTTTAGTGCGACAGCAAAATGAGGGCACGATTGCATTTTGCAGTGAATTTCATTTAATGATTCGCATCAAATCATTAGCATGCAAATTAGGCAGCAGCTAATTTAGAGTGGAAAACTGATAAAAATTATTGTACCCAAGCACATCAGGCACACATTTAAAATTTACCGCATTCATAAATTTCAATAATTTTTTTTTTTTTTTCCTGTCGTGACGGTACAAACCGTTTTGGAAGAGCCAAGCGAAAAAATTATTCGCGAAAACGGATAAATAAAATATGAAATTGTCCTAAAGGACTCGTCTTCGGAGCTTTTGAAAAGTGGAAAAAGCGAGCGAGATCCCATTTTTCGGCTTTCCAGCCTCTCCGCCAGGTTTTTCACGCGTCTCATTCGGATTCGAGAATGTTTCGTCAAAATTGTAAAGCTGCCGAATGCCGCAGCTTCGGTGAAGTGGGGAAAATTCCTGTCGCGAAATTTATTAAAGTTGTGCTGGGTGAGAATTTTTGGGAGGACCGATCTGTCGCATCCGATGGCGACCGGAATGAAAGCTGTCGGGAGCGAAAAATGGCGAAATCAACTGCGGTCCAAAATATCAAATCGGGATCCCTTGCAGCAGTAACATTTCGAGTGCTCAGATCGAAATGAGGCATCGCGGGCCCAAATTAGGTTGGATCCATGATCCTGGCAGGTTTTTTTTTTTTTTCTCTCCCTGATCTCCGGATATTTTTGATCTCCCGCGTCCGCTGGATAACATACGCGGGCAGTGTTAAGTCGAAGCTCTCTTTCGAATCTTCGGGCAGAAATTAAGGTGGCAGCCAAAACGAACCGGATGAGTTTTCCTTCTGTTGGTTCTGTCGCTGATTCAGTGCTTCTGGGCCGCGCTGCAGAGTTGGACCTAAAGAATTTTCATTATTTTCCCTCGTAAAAACGATTAATTTTCGAGAATTGGCAATTAACATTTCCTTTTTTCCAGCCTCCTTTACGGTACCGTTTCCCATGTGGTTTTCCGAATGCGGTAAAACCGAGAAGGAAATACATATGCACTTGGTTGCTATTTCCGCCGCCCTGCACTTCTTCGCTTTTGTAAAAGAGCACAGTCAAGCCGTTCCTTCTCGAAGACTCGATGAATTTAGCAAAAAATGTCTCGAACCTTAAATATGTGAAAGTTGAAACGATGCTGGGCGTCGAGAGTGCGAAACAGCCTTTGACTGGCAGGCGTCCCGAAAGTCATCCAAAGCCTTTTTACGCAAAAAGGCAAGCGAGGGCGCAGAGTAAAAGGGTAAAAAGAAACTCGGCTCGGGGTGGATTTGAACGTGCGTCAAAGCGTTTCGGGCACGAGATTTTTCTAAGCGATCGCCGCGGATATTTTATCATCCGAAGAAGCGAAAGGCTTCCGATTTGATGGATTTATTTTTTGGGAAATTGACGCGGTGACAAGTTTTCCTTCCGGCAGGGGGAAAAATCCGTAGGGCTTGGTCTTCAGGAGCGTTTCGCCTCCCGACCGCTTTTCCGAAGGAGTTTCGTCCTGTGGTCCAGCTGTGCGGCGCTGCCTCCCGCCGGTGCGAGGTAACCCCTGACTCGGTGCGTCTTTAAAAACGCAAATCCTCCGGGAAAGGTTCGGACAAGGCAAGCCTCAGATACGTTGATACGGCGAAAAGGTTGAGTTTAACGCGCAAAAGAACAAGGCCAACCGGAAACCGGGGAGATTTTGAGGCGGGGCGTCCTGAAGCGGAGGAACGTCTTCCTGCTGGGAAGATCCTCAACTTGCCCCGAAAGGGAACCGGCTCGCGAGAGATTTTTCGGCGCAAATTTCAAAGATATTCTCGACGGAAGTTTTAAAAGGAGGAAATTAGTTTGGGTAATAAATTAGCTTTTCCATTACTTTTCCTCCCTTACCGGCTCGATTTTACCCATAAACTATAATTCGCGGGTGAGGAATAAGAAAGAATTTATGATTAACTCAAAAGCTCGAACGAGATGGATGAAGCGAAAATGGAATTGTTGCAAAAAGTTGAAAGCTTCAAAGACAATGAGCTTTCTCGGTAACGAGCTCCGAGTTTAATTTCACAAAAGGGGAAGATTTTAAATGAGATTTGCAGCAAAGTTTCCCAAAGTTGGGAACGAGACCGAAAACCCCACGAAAACCGGTTTTTCTCCCGACGAATGCGGCGCAATCATTAATTGATGAGATGAGATTTGTTAAATCGATTCTTTCGAATTTTCCCTTCGGAAAACCCGTCCGCGCCCGAATCCGAATCCCCGGACCCGCGCTTCAAGCGGATTTCCGCGGGATACGAGGCGTTGCCGGAGCCACGCCCCCCGGGAAACCTTTTGAAAAGCATCTTTTTCAGGTATCTCGCGACTCGGTTCGCTGCACTCCGGAAAAGGGAGCTCTCGCCGGGGGCACTTGCGGAGAGGGAAAACTCGCACCGCTGAACGTCTCGCATTAAATTCGCTTTCAGCAGGGAAACCGATCCGGTATAAAATGCAAAGGCAGTGCGTCAAAAGTTAGGAATGCAATCGCGGAGCGCGAGCGACTCGCGACATCCGTTTTGCGTTCGCTTAAGAAAGCGTTCGCCCGCCGTTCCCCGTTTGCTGCTTTTCAATTTTTCACGCATTTTTCCCCGTGCGTCGGCCGAAATCGAAATGACCGGAGGGCTTTCCCTGCATTTTCTTTTAACAACTTCCCTCTCCGGTTAAACGCAAAGAACCTGAATTACTTGAAATGGAAGACCAAAGGTTGCTAATAAACAAATTAAACAATTAAATTATAATGCAGGAGTTTTCTGGAAATCATAATGATTCATAAGCCTTTTCCTTCGTCGTGCAACACAAAGGAAAATGAATTTGGTTATGAAATGGTCCATCCTTTACGGTCCGATCCCGGCAAATTCATTTATAATTCCATTTTGTTGTCGCTTCCCCACGAAACGCGGTTTTCAGACAATGGCGACATTTTTCTCCCTCCCCCTCCCCCGGAGGGATCTGCCAGAAGTTCCCCTTCCGGCCGAGCGAGAATCTCGACCCGTTTGCCGCCTCAGCCTCGGAGCCGACCCGATGGTCTCTCGCCCGGAACGGGAGCAGCGACAGGACCGCGGGAGGAAAAAAAAAAAAAAAAATCTGGGAATTCTCGAATTTTCCGGATCCGCTCTTTCACGTTCGCTCGGCACACGTCTGGCAAAGCTCTCGATCGCAACTTTTCGCCTTCATCGAAAATGTCTGCGCCGCAGCTTCCCGGGGAAAGAAGCTTATCAAAATGCTCAGACGCTTTTTCCTATCTGCCGGTAAACGGCTGTTTTGAATTTTGAAAAGCTCCAGCGAGCGGCAAAGCGGCCTCCTCGTCACGTAATTTTTAAAGCATGTTTTATTTACATGTGAAATGTTCGTTTAATGCTTTTCGCCCGGACCCGTCTTTCATCCCTTTTGCGCCTTCCGGTAACGGGGGGGGGGGGGTCGGCGTGCGCCTTGTGCGTCGGGAGTCGTCCCTCGCCTTTCGCAACTTTCCGGAGCGGGAAATCCGGGCGGGATTTTTCCCGTTTCGCGGATGCCGCGCCCTCCTTTCAGAAAATCACGATCTGGTCAGGTAAAGACGACGAGAGCAAAAGATCTCCGGTGCGCTGCCGCCGCAGATAAACGTTATCAAAGTGCATTTCACCTCTCGGTTTCCACCTTTCAGGTACGGTGGATTCGGAATCCGGAAAAGAAAACGCAGGGAAGGAAAAAAAAAAAAAAACCATCCGACGCTTAAGGCGGCGAAACGCACCGCGCTGCATTGGAAATCCTGCACTTTTATTCCTTTCGTGAAAATTCGATCCTTTTTTTTTTTGTTATTTTTTTTTTTTTCGGGAGTTCCAAAAGGTTTCAGTCAGGCCCTTCCTTCGATCCTTCTTTATCATCCTTTTCCGGCAAAGGAAAGACGTCTTCTGTGCGGAAAAAAAATTTTTTTTTTTTTTTTTTTTTTTTTTTTTTAACGCAAAAGACCGCTGGGGAATGATCGTGAAGGCAGTTTGCGGGAAATCGCAAAAACGCGGGGACATTCACGGTTGAAAGATCATAACCAAAAGCTGGAGATCTAAAAATTTATGCCTGAAAAAACACGAATTACCGATACATTCGGGAAGATGGATGAAAGGAAAAATTTACAAAGGGCTGTGGCGCTATAATTCATCTCGAACGATGGCGAATATTAAAAGGCATCGGATCCGGCTGCTGAAACGTCTGTGGCCGCGATGCGGGAGACGTCCGAATTAGCAGTTTCCTCTCCGGTTTCTCTTCCGGTTGCAGGATCAGGGAAATGGCGGGATCCGAAAAATTCCCCGCGGTCCCGAATGAAATCGCCGAGTCTTTCCCGAAAATGAAAGCCGTCGCGAAAACCGCGAAACGACGAAATATTCCCTATTAAAAGAGCGAGAACCTGGATTTTTCCCCCGGGTTCTCATTCCTTGATAACTGTTTTTTTTTTTTTTTCCGGAGGGGCAGAGTTTCCTTACCGCATTTCCACCGTCGGAAAACCCCGGAGTTGGCGACAGCGAGCTTCCCTTCGACCTGAACGCTAGGGTGCGTCGCGCCAGGCACTGACCGTCCTTCGGCCGGAACCCGTTCACGCTTCCGGTTTCGATTAAGCCGGGTCATTTCTGCGTCGCCTTCCTCCAGGTTTACGCCTGCGTCGTCTTCGGAGCGAAAAATGTCAGTCGCGTGTGCACAAACGTGGATAATAATCTCGGAGAACGGCGGAGAAGGTTCCCCCGGGGGAGTAAAATTCGTTTTTCGAGCCCCCCCCCCCCGCTTGTAAATTCGCCGGAATCCTGAAGCTGATCCAGATTCCCTTTTTTTTTTCCTTTTTTCCTCTTTTCCAGCTTCGTAAAAATCAGATTTTTATAGTCGGTTTGCCCTGTTAACTCTGCGATCTGGATAAAAGTTTTTGGCGAACATCCCTTCGGCATTTCCGAAAATGTAAGATCACTTTCTCGCTTCGCTCCGACGATTCCCGCCGAAAACCCAACCGAGTTCGGCGTCCGGACCGAGTATCGCGGGCTACCCCGAGATCGAACGGAAAATGATGATTCCCGCATTGCTTCCCCCGGGAGTGGGGTCTTCGATCGTCTCGCGGGATCGGGCGAAGCGGCGTCGGAAGCGTGCTGTCGATCGCAGGCGACCGCAGAAAAGAAAGGGAAGAAAGCACGCGGGGAGCCTGGATGAGATTCATGCGTTTCCGACTCGTGCCTTCTGACGCCGGCGGCAATGCTGCGGTCTCTCGTTACGTTATCGACTTGACGCGGGGCTTGGTATTGTCTGGCGGATATAATTTTGTACTTTTCCATCGTCGCTCGGTCGATGAATAAAGAGAGAAGCGACTGTTGTACTCTCGGAGGGAAATTTCCATAAATAGTAACTGTCCAAAAGAAAATTTCCCCATTAAATAAAGTGAAAATTGAAAGGATCGTTCCATGAATGCAAATTTGTTTAGGTTGCCGACCCGACGATGTTGACTCTGGGACCACGGAACGGATTAGAGGCATGGGACCGCTTAAATTAATGCATTGTATTTATGAAATAAATTGAATGAAACTGCGCCAATGCCTAATTTCGAGGAGAGAAATTTGGAATCATTCATACTTAACGTCGTTTACACAGCCAATATTGACGGATATGAATTGTTGATGAGGTTACTTTGAATATGTCCCGCCCGCAGAAACATTCGCCAATTATTCTGCAACAATGGAGCCCTGCAGAAGCTCGACGGCCGACGACGAGCTGTTGGACCGGCTTCGGAGCAAGGGAAACCAATCGGTTTCAGGCCGCTTGGTCGGGTGACCGTTTCCCATCGAGGCACCGCAATGTTGAATTTTCGCCGACTATCCGGAAAGCGGAACGTCCAAAAAAAAAAAAAAAAACGCTGCAGGGAGCCGAGGATTCGCTTAAATCGCGGAAAACCTTTCTCGGGTGACAAACTTTTGGCGTTGGTTCCCGCGGAAAATCGTCGACTCGTTGCCCCGAACCCGGGAGGAGACGCATCGAAAAGGGAAGTCCCGCGTCCCTGCCTTTCCCGCTGTGCTCGAGCCGCTCCACGGTTTGCTGACGGAAAATGCGAACGATCTTTTTGAGCGGCGCTATTCTGCCGGGGAAAATTCCTCCTCCGAAGGGAAAAAAGCGATTTTTTTTTTTTTTTTTTTCGGTTCAATTCATATTTCAGAAGAATGTCAAGAAGTGCTCCCGAGGAAACACCATATTGGGGATCACGTGATTCGCCTTTTTTATCCGGATAAATTTGACGTATTTAGAGTTGGGAAAAATTTTCCTCTTTGAAAATGTTTCTCGGACAGAATCGCGGGGGAAAATTGGAAATTTGATACCCGTCAAGGGAGGCGTTCGCCGCGATCAAAAAAAAAAGCGCAGGGAAATTTATCTCGGATGCGACGCCCGATGCCGATTCGGTTGCTCCCACTTGCGGCCGAGCCTGACGCCTTGTTTTCCGTGCGTGGAGCTCCCGAAATTCCGGGCATTTCGCTTCTTGCATTCGAGCTTGCGTCGCGGAAATTCTTCTTTTTCCTTTCGCCTTCCTCGGGAATCCACAAAAGGCGCGCAATTAACGAGATTTTTTTTATTTCTGCAGATGACATTCGGCGCTTTTCCGGCAAATCGATTGCAGGGCGGAAGCGTCCGCTCCGAACGAAGTAGGTCCCCTGCGGATTGCAAACCCATCAAAAGAACTTCCCCCGAGTGTCGTGAGGAGTGTGGATCGCTTAGAGATCCGCATCCCGAGGCCCTGATTCCACCGTCCCTGTGATATCGATTTGTCCATTATTTTCCGCCTTATGTGCTTTTTTCCACCATTCGACCACCTTTTTCCCTACGAATAATTTAAAAATGGAAAGATGCATTCGTCGTTTTTTCGAACAATCAGATTTCCGTCGCAGTTTTCGGTATTATTCGGAAAAATGTACCGGAATTTCGTCATCATTTGCAAATTCCGCGCCTCAGATCCCTCTCTGCTGCTGCCTTTTACCGGAATTTTCTCCCGTCCCCTCCGCTGTGCCTGCCGCAATTATTCGCCAAAATCGAAGACTGCCTTCGTTTATTCTTCATACACCTAAAACGGAACAAATTCACTTTTCTCCTTCGACTCAGTTTCGCGGCGTTTCGCGTCAGCGAACTACCGGAGAAAAAAAATTTCAGTCGATCGTGGGAGGGTTTCTTCGTGCCGCACGCAGAAGGGAATTTTCGAAGAAACTGACCGAGAAGAGATGAAGACAGCATCCAGGACCGTGGTGCGAGGAGGCTCGCACACTACGCGATGGCCCGTCTCCGACCTGCCAAATTCGAACAGGGTTCCCTCCGGAGAGCGCGACAGCGAATTAAAGGGGAAAAGCTGTTCGCCATCCTCCTGTCGGAACGTGTCCTAGCCCAACCGCAAATTTGTTACATCCAATTGTGTACGAAATTCTACCTGCCGTGGCAGCAATCTCAACGCAGAAACTTCTACAACCGATCCTCATATCATGTTGTCTTGTTATTTAAATATTTGACCGCTTTATTATTGCCCGAGGCAGTCTCGATCGCGTTTGGTTTTGCCTAACCTCCCGACGCGGTCGATCGAAACCGTGCCGTACCTTACTTTTTTGGACGGCTCCGGGTCTCGATCCGCGGTTTTTGGACTCGGCTTGGGGAAAACCTTCGAAAAACAAAAAAACCTTTGACGTTTCTTCCTTCCTCTTTGCGGATCCCCTTGATCCGCTCACGAGGACAGACGGGAATGGTTCCCGGATACCGTCGTACCTACCATCATCGGGTGTCAGAAGATGCAGAATCGCAGCGCGCCTTACCTGGGGCTCGAAAATGCCTGGAATTAAAGTGAGCAAAAATGCTGCTCCAGTAATCTTTCCTGAGAGCAACTTTAGCGAAGTTGAGGCAATTAAAAAGGACTTCCATTTCTCGCAACATTAAGGGTGTTTTCAACCTTATCCTTTCTGATCGTTATTTTTATCAGTCTCCTTATCTCGCCTTTGAGTATGAAAACCTTTTTTTTTTTTTTTTTTTTTTTTTTGTTTTGATAATAACATAAAATCCAATTTTGACTGCCTTTGTAAAAATTGGACTTTTCAGTTAATAAACTTCACGTAACTTTCGAAATTGGGCCCCGGGACTCCAAATTCTGCCAACGCTTCCGATTTCCCCCCCAAGGATGCTGGAGAAGGAGAAAGACTAATCTGTCGAGAAATTTTTCACCGACAGAATCGGGGGGGGGGAGGGGGTCAACGATTCAAAAAATTAAATTTTCATTTTCCGGAAAGCTCCGTTCTTCAATTCTGCCGGGGGGTTACTCATCAGGTATTTTCTTTTTTTTTTTTTTTTTCCTGCCCCGGCTCTGCGATGCAAGGCATTCCGGGCGAAGGACCCGGCGATGAATCCGGATGCCGAGAGTATCGGATTTTTCTGTGCGACCGGCGCTGGCGCTGCCGGAATCCGATGCCGGGAAGAGCTTTTCGTTCCGACATCAAAATCGAGGCGCGGGCGAAAGCCCGCGGGCAAATCTCCTCCGAAAGGAGATCATGTGGACGAGTTAAATTGTGTTTTCCGTAATTTCGGATTCATTTACCCATTAATTAATCGCTGTATTTTACGCTTCTCCAAAGAGCTTTGCACCTAAATTCTGGTAATGAACCGAAAAACAAGGGACGGACTTCTATGCGGGAGCTGCGAAGCTTTCCGATATTGCGCTGTCGATTTAGATTGGACGCTTTTTAAGCGAATCCGGATCTTTGAAGGCAGAAGGATTCGTTCGGGGTGCGACAGCCGAATGAAAAGGTTTACGTTTATAGATTTTATATTTTTCAGTTAAACGCTTTGCAATTGATTTTTTTTTTTTTTTTTTATGAATCGAATTAATAAAAATGCATGATCTATCCATCAGAAGAAGAAAATTGATCAGTCTCCTGCAACCCGCTGAAAAGGTTTAGCTAACGGGTTGTTATTGTCATTTTCGTATTCGCACCTTGGATTTTGGCTCTTTGTCCCCTTGCACATCGACCGTGCATGTTATTTGGCGTTAAAATGAATAATTTTGAGCTTTTAAACAATTTAATTTTTTTACGAGTTTGCAAATGCAACGATCGTTAGAGAAGAATAATGAAAACGTGCGTGATAACCCGAGCCGCCGCTGTTTGAAAACGCGGGTTCCGTCATCCGAGAGATGCTGTCGGTCGCGTGCACTTTGTGGGCTTTCGGCGAGTCGACCGATCGCCGGGCTTTCGGACCTTTTCCCCCTTTCGAAGCAAATACCTGATTTGTATATTTTACCGGTCTCCGAATGTATTCCGTCCCGCCCCGGAATTTTAAAAATATTTCCGTCGGAGATGAACTTTTCGGTTCGGAGAGGAAAAAGCACATTTTTCGACGGGAAGTGTCGCCGGCAAAACGGCGCGAGCTAAAGAAAAATTCTAAAGTTTTGTTTATTCCGAGAGTAACATTTTGCACCGTTAATCTTGTTGTAAGCAAAGGTGGGAGTGACGACGGGGGGGAGGGGGTGGAAATAAGCTGTCGCTCCCGGGAAATTCTACATCGAAGCATCTGCTGAAGGGTTTAATTACTTAAAAAGAAAGGACGGGACTCCGTCGGGTTTATGAAAGTGAAATGTAACGCACCGAAGAGTAAAACTCAGCTTTTACGCGGAGAAAATGGATAAAGTTTTGAGTACCGTGCTGTCGCTCTTGAAGGAACGAAGCAAGCAAGAATAGGTTTTCGACAGAAGGAGCAAAAACCAAATGGGATGTGTTATTCCGGAATTTTATTAAAGACGCCTGCGCTCGTGCCGCGCCTTATTCCTCCATTAAAGTTAACCTCAGCAAAAACGTGGCGCTTAGCAAATTGGACGCTCTTTTTTTTATCGTCCTCGGCCAATTCGAACGAGTCAGGGGAAACGATTTGAACGAGGCGAGATCTTCAAAAAGTCGTTTGCTGTCGCCGTACCTGGTTTTATGGAACGTTTCTTTCTTTTTTCGTTTGGCGGTTCGCAAGCCGAACAAAAGAAGGCGAACGGAATTAAAGGAAGTAAAACGTTCGGCAGAACTCAAACGGGTACCGAATGCGACGCCCGACCCCCGCCTTCTGACGCCTTTAGCAAGGCGTCTTTACCAGGTATTTACCAGGTACCTCTTACCTCCTTCTTCGGTCGGTCTTCTTCTCGACCGATCGAAGGAGGCGTCGCGATCGGCATTCCAAACCCGAATAATTTTTGCAGCTTTCGGCGCTGTCGGAGGATGAATTAATGAAAATTAAAGGATCTGAAAACGAAAGGAGAACATCCCCGGATCGTCAGTCTCATAAAAGTTGGGTGATAAATTTCGGTCCAAACGGGCGCTCCTGTCGGGATTTTACGTTTCATCCTTTTTTTTTTTTTTTTTCTTCTTTTTCTTTACCTCTCAGACGCGTTCGGGATGCGACGGGGAAAATTATTCAGAAACTGCCGTCAGTTGGTTAGGGAATGATTTCGGGCTGAATTTCCGCGTCGCGAAAACATCATCATTTTTATATAAATAACATTTCGAAAAATTTTCAGTATCTTAACTGCACATGCCTCTCGCAACGTGTTGAAGCGTCTCCTAACAGCAATGCTCGCGAAACGCGTTGAATCATATTACATAAGTAATATTTTACTTAGTTTATCCTTTATTGGAACACCTTGAAGGTAATATTAGGTTTTTCGCTTCGGAAATTGTTGATATTGAAGGAAGTCTTTAGAACTGAACCGTTATAAATGTTTACTGTTGTTCGATAGTGCCTCCGCTTGGAGCTGCAGCAGCTGCTCCTCTCCCCTGCAAAATTATGACATTCGCTGCTGCATCGGATCGGCGTGAATGCGAGCGTTTCTCGTCGCCTGCAGCGACCCACAGCGGATTTGTGCGCGTCCGTCACTGCTGTTGATTCGGTCGGCTGAAATATCGGTAGATCGTCATTTTCGGACAGTAATTTTTTGTCGGGTTTTTAATGTTCATGCTGGAAGCTTTCTGAAGATTTAAAAAAAAAAAAAAAAAAAAAAAAAAATCAGAAAACCAAATGAAGCCAAATGAATTTTTTCAAATTGAATCACGCATAATTCTCTTAACCAGGTTTCATTTGCATGATCATCAAAGTTTTCTTCTTTTTAAAGTATTCTTTCCCTCGGTTCCCAGACAGTTTGGATCCAATTCATTTTCACCATCAGGTTCCTGTAGTGATTTGACCGAATTGAAATCGGATATTTATATTTAATTGAAAATCTGAAAAGCGATCGACGTCAAGAGCTAAATTACCAAGTCTTTGCGGCATGGCAGAAAAATTCTGCCCGGTGCTCCGATAGGAGGCGAAAATATTATTTTCTTACAAGAATTACCAAAATTTCGGAAAATGAGAGGATAAACCTTTTTGAAAAGGTATCATCCTGTCACCCGATCGGAAGTCCGCCAAGTCCTCTTCCATCACCGTCCCCGTTTTTGCATTCCCTCGGGCTGATCTCTTCCTTTGAATCCTCCTTATCCAACGTTCTTCGTCAATTCCTGTTGCAAGCCCCGTCCCAGGTCGGCCCCGGGGCTTTTGGTCCTCGCCCATTTGCAACCTTTTCCGTTCTGATAAATCCGAATTTCGTCGCGTTTCAATCGGAGCCTTCCCGTTGCATTTGATGCCACTTTTAGGATTTTATTTTAGGTTTCCGTTCATTTTACTCCGCTGGCGTTGCCGCCGCTAATGGACGACCTGACATTCGGCAATCGTGCCCTCATATTAAGTAAAAAATTTTGGGATTTTTTTTTTTTTTTTTTTTTTTTTTTTTTTTTTGCTGTTTTCTTCCTTTGGTGCTTTCCGAATGCGGCCAGACAAAGGGTTGGTCGAAGGCGCCGTTCCGATCTCTGCAAAATTTTAATTCTGATTTTAAACGAAAAAGCTCGGCCCTTCATTCCCTTGCGCTGGAGCGGTGAAAAGCCGGCGAAAAATACTTTCGGCAGGAGGAGACCGCCGCTTGCCTCTTTTTGCGTTTGCCACCGTGGCGCTTCCATTTGGGTGCGACGCCCTTGCGAGGGAATCGCAGTTGATTTTCGCGACGCGGAACGGTGAAAAGTTCCTTTCCAAACTTTTCCGGGGGGATGAGCTCTGCAAGGCGCACCCTTCGACGCTGCGCTCTCCCCGCCCGAAAAAAAGTCATTTCATTATCCAAAGGAAAGATCGACCCAAGTTTCGCACGTATCAGTTGCATTTTCCGGTTCCTCTCTTCTTTGTCTCCTTTTCCATAAGGAAAAGCGACTTTCCCTTATGTTCCAATCCCGAACTTTCAAAAGACTCATTCTGCCACAGCGTCCAAGCATTTGGCGAATGGGCGCTCGTTAAGATCGAATCAGAGAAAACGGGAGGGGATCACCTCTTCCGAATCTTCGCTGCGGAGCGGTTTTCCCGTCGCGCGTGGGTTCGGTAAACGAGACCGAAATAATTTTGCGCCCAGATTCCTGCGGAACCGCAGAAGAGCCGGGGAAATAAAAAAGAGGAAAAAAAAAAAAAAAAAAAAATGTTTTTGATTTTTTTTAAATTTTTTATTTTTCCCCAAGTCAAAAATTATAATTAAATCCCGAAAAGAATTATGGAGCAAGATGGGTGAATGGCGTACGGGGGAAAAGGAACCAAGACAGATGCAAACGACAAGTCTGCCCCTGTTTCTTTAATTAACATTCGGTTTTTATGGTGAGCTTTTAGAGGCTAAGTTTTAGAATGAGAAAGATGAGCTTTTAGAGCTTCGTCGCCCACACGAAACCATTTCTGTCCCGAGCTTCCGGGCGAAATGAATTCAAAAAGAAAATGCTACGCGGTCGCTTGACGTGGCCGGTGCGAACCAATGAGGTCGCGCTCCTGTCGAATGCGCGGGGGGAAAAGCTCCTGTCGCGCCTCCGGAGCTGCCCGTCCGATGGCTCCGGCCGTGAGTTTCCGGATCCATTCTAAATGTGGACGGGCGATTTTCGCTTCGCCGACTTGAACCCGTGGATAAATCCCCCGTCGGGTGCACGTGGGGACCGTCAGCATTTCCTTCCGCTCCACGCTCCTTAACATCCGGTCGCATTTCCCGTTCGCTTTATGATTGCTCGGGCGCGCTTTTGCCCCGCGGCAAGATCGGAGATTTCGATCTTCCGACGATCCGCTGAAATGCATTTGCCTCTTTCGACTTGTTGCAATTGGTAATTCGGGTCCGCGGATCGCCCCCGGCCACTTTCCGGCGCCGGAAAATCCCGCAGATCACCGGACCGCAGGGAGAGGCTTCTCCGCTTTGCATCCTGCGTTTTCCGACGGCGAGAACCGTTGACGCATCAACATCTCGCAACCGCTTTCTCATACGCCGAAGCTTTAATCGCCGCAAAAGCTCCCCCGCCACTGGAATCCTGGAGAACATCTCCGGTAACTTTCCTCGTTGCACTAGTTTGAGGAATCTTTTTATTTTTTTTTTTTTTTTTTTTTTTTTTTTTTTTTTGGTTGTTCTCCAGCGCGGCGACCGATCCTCGTTCTTTATTTCCTTTCCAGAATTAATTTTCCTTTTCTTTTTCCCGCGGAGGGAGCCCTATTTTTTTTTTTTTTTCGCCACCTTTATTCCCTTCCTGCGTTGTTTTGCCTAAATCCTTTGAAATTTAAGCCATTGACTTCATCAAACTTTTCTGTCAATTGCACGGATCTCCTAAATTTTTTTTTTTTTCCCCGTGACATTTCCGATTTCTCTTACTTAATAATCTCCAAAAAAAAAAAAAAATTGTAATGTTGGCAATGACGTTTTTCAAATCTATAAATCTTGAGGAAAATTTTTATGAATTTCTTTCGTCCGGATTTACAACGATCGATTTCAGACTAATTTTACAATGAAGGTGGATTTGATTATTTAACTTTCCGGGTTGGGTTAGGTAAATTTTCGATTTTTCAAATTTTGTTGTCTCTCCCAAAGTCGAGACGGTCCACCGGCCTTTAACGCGAGTGTAAGATTCGAGTTCTCCAGCGCTCTGCGATCTAATGATCCTCAGTAAATTTAGAAAAAACAAAAAAAAAAGTGTAATATTCTCCGACAATTAAAAAGGTTATTTTGTATATTAAAGGCGTAATAATGGTAATAATCCAGAAAAGAAAAGTAGATGTGGGATCAAGTGCACGAACAAAAACCAGATTTACTTACAGTAATGTCCCGATACATGTTCGTCCCGGTTCGGTTATTGAATTATTTGAATAAATGGATTCAAAACTGGATTACAGGAGATATTTAATATAAATTTAACTTGAAATGTTTCGAATTTCACGATGAAAATGCAAACTAATTGAAAACACCGAATTTCAACTGTAAGATATAAATTTTATGTGCGGGGGAAAAAAAAGAAAATGTTTTTTAATTTTTTTAAATATTTTTCTCGGCCAACCAAGTGCATCGTCGTACACCTCTCTTGGTTAACCGCATGCTGTCACTTTTGAATAGCGCGGCCTGCAGCGTTTTATAAAACATTTAAAAGGTTCCTTCCAGGAGTCCCGAATCCACATGAAGTTGGGTGAACCTTACCACCGATTCGAATCTAAGGTTTATCACTGCAAACCGAAAACTAATCGTTGACCGAACAAAAGCACAGATCTGATGCTCCGACTAATTTAAAATCCGTGGCTCGTTCGTCCGTTCGTGAATTTTCCAACCGGCGGAGTTCGCACCAACAGACGCACAAGCAACCGTCGTGAATCTTCAGGGATTTCAACGGCGGCCGTCAAAATGGAAAGCGACAACGGTGCAGAATCACCCCGTGCTCTTGGTGACTGTTAACTGGAGGAAGGGCCATCCGAACGCCTTTTCTTAAGGGCGGAACATCGCAAGATTTAGAAAAGTAATGCTTATCGAAGATAACGTAGCGCGACTTCTTTTTTGGAAATCCACCCGATACGTATTCTTGAGAGGAAAGAAAGACAATTTCGCCGCAACATTTGTCTCAATGAAGGCGGACAATCGAAATGGAGCCTTCGAAAAAAGGAAAACACTTCGAATTCAAGTCTTTTCAGCAATCCTTGCGCAGAACCCGACCTTCCTCGTCTTTCAGGCGATCACTTTTTCATCTGCCATTTTGCGGCAAATCACCCGGAATCACTTGATGCGGCTTCAGCAAAGGCAACCGTTTTGCTGGTGGAAACCGTCGGCGGGGCCTCGGGCAACACACTCGAGCCGCAACTGAGCGGAATTGCGCCCTGCAGAATGAAATTTCCGTTGGTTCCCGCAAGATCCGAACGTTGTTAAGATGCACGGTGGGGAAATTCGAAAAAAGTTCCGAGGCATTGGGTCAACCATTTTCAAAAGTAGCAGGACCTAAATTTTGCGACTTTTGCAGCAGAATCCAAATCGGTTGCCCAATTAAAGACCCGAAACGTCGATCTCTGCCTCCAGAATTTCATTTCCTTTTGCTTATCGTGCAAAACCCTTGACTTCCTCTAATGACCCTTAAAAATCTTCCATGTCACCGTTCGTCCCGTTTCCAAATTCTAATTTTTTTTTTTTTTTCTTTTTGCCTTCTCTCTTCACAGTTTCTTTTTGCTCATCCCCGAGTTCCTCTTCCGGATCGTCCGAAATTTCCGCAGCGGAAAGGGGGTCGTCGTCGTCGTCGTCGTCCCCTCCGCGGTTGTTAAATCCAGACAAAAATCAGGGGAACTCTCAAAATATCCGTCCCGGTACCTCGCGTCTTTGACTGGAGAAGTCAGGTACGGAAAGCAACCGAAGAGCTAAGACCCTTTATACTTGGCCATCGGCGGAACCGTCGACGAGGGGTGGAAGCCGATGTGCGAAAGCAAAATTCTCGCGTTGCCCCGGGGGGTGGGGGTGATGTTGCTCAACGCAAAATCTCTCCCCGAAATCCAGCATTCGTTTGCGGATCTTGCACCACTACCCGTACAGGTACGGGGGAGGAAAGATGTCGTGGTATTTCCTAAAGGCCGTGCATTAGCTTGTGGAAATGACTGGAGAATCCTTTTTTGTTCGGTTCTCCACGGACCTGGACCTGAAATCTCTCGATTTTTGCGTTTCCCGCGCTCGCCTCCTTGAGGGATTGATCCCAGGCTCGAAATTCTCACTTGCCTTTGACTTCCGCCTCGGTTTTTAAATATAAAATTTTATTAAAAAAGAAAAATTTTTTTCTTTTTTAACTTTATACATACGAATCGTCCGATGAATCTCTGGTGTGCCTTCTGCATAAATCGGCTCGGGGTCGGTTATGGGTGGGTCACGTAGATCTGTCTGCGACTTGAAAATAAAGCATTTGTGCTGGTACGATTCTCGCGGTGCCAAAATTTTCCGCTGCAGGGCATTAAACATTGCGAAATAAAAATATCGAATAACTTATCGTCGCTTCCACGTTTTTCGTTTCAGGTGATTACTCGCTGGAGATGAATCCGATTCTGCTCGAAGACGACGCCAAGTATCAGTGTCAGGTCGGCACTGGGCCCCAGGGCCAGTCCGGAATCCGATCGCATTTCGCCCACGTCACCGTTCTGGTTCCTCCGGAACTGCCGAAAATCATCCAGGGAGAGTCTTTGGTTACGACGGAGGACAGAGAAATAGAACTGGAGTGCGTGTCCCTCGCCGGGAAACCAGCGGCCGAGGTAAATGTTTTACTGAGGTATTAAAAGTTTATCCAAAATGTCTCCAGGCGTTCCGCTCGCTCTTCCTCGCCTTTCCTTCTTATTCCGCAGCTTATAAATTAACCGAAATCGTCTTGATTTTATTCCGACCGCGTTTTTTTTTTTTTTTTTAAAGATTACCTGGGTTGACGGAGACGGAAACGTCTTGACCGAGAATATCAAGTATACGGTCGAAAAATTGTCTGACAATCGCAGATTCACCGCCAAATCCGTGTTGAAGCTGAGACCCAAAAAGCATCACCATAACACAACCTTCACTTGCCAGGCTCAAAACGCTGCGGACAGAACCTACAAGACGGCCAAGCTGAGGCTTCAAGTGAAGTACGCCCCGAAGGTGGGTTTGAAAAATGGTATTTCACCTTACCCTGGGACACCCCGAGCCAAGGCTCAAGTGCAGAGTTTCCGTTTTCAGGTGACGGTGAAAATCATTTCCGGTTTTGACCAGTCCAGTCGCATCCCGGAGGGAGCGGATGTTTCCCTGACCTGTCATGCGGACGCCAACCCTCAGGACGTTTCCTACAGGTGGTTCGTCAACAACGAACTCGTCGAAGGGGACCACACGACAGAGCTGGTCCTCCGTAATGTCACCCGGAGGCTGCACGACGCGATAGTCAAGTGCAAGGTGCAGAACCAGGTTGGAGAATCGGAAGCTTTCGAGACTCTGGAAGTCAGCTGTGAGTATAAGCTGCGGGATGAGTTTTTTTTTTTTTTCGAGCTTTGTCTCACCCTCTCGGTACGTCCAAGTTTGCCGCGGTACAAATCCAAATAAGTGGATATTGACACGTTCATCCTTTCCAAGATGGAGGCGTCTCGGGTGCGCAACACTCGCGGTCGTACCACAAACGGCGTTTGTCTTTTTCGAAATTTAGTTATTTCGTTTCTTCTGCCCCGATTTTGATTATCGGTTTTCAGCAAAGATTCTTTTTCTCATGGCGTCGATTCCTACCGTCAGAGTTTAACCGCTCTCATTCTGCCTTTTTTATCGTAGGTTAATGTTGCTATTTGAGAGTGAAAAATTCCGACGACCCTGGTCAAATTTTGGTTGAAGACACGCTGTCTAGTGTTGCAAGGAGTTAGGGCAGTGTCATCTTTCAATTCAGTACAGCGAAGAAATATTCTTACAGTGCAGGCTTATAAATAATTAAATCTGTCACAATATAATAAAATCCACAAATTGCTTTCGTAAAGCTGAGGCTTAGTGCGCGAGTTTTGGTTTTCATTTTTTCCATATCTTTCGGAGTCCCAAATCAGTTTTTCGAGGAGGTTTTACGCTTTACAACAAACTAAAAATCCGTTCACCTTGCCCATTTTACAGTAAAAACTTGATTTCTGTTGCTGCAGTGAACGTTTTTCGGCTCAGTTTGCAGAGAATCGTTATTTAAAATATATATATATATTTTAATTTATGTAAGTTTTTTTTAGCACGTAAAATTTCGAAGTCATTTGAAATTTTTTTGTTGCAACTTTTACTCGAGACGTGCTTCAGGATTGTCTTTCATTAATTTAGTGTTTTTCATAATCCCTTCTCTTACCGTGCACCATCTGACTGTATAACTCGGTTGGACTTGAATACTTTTTTTTTTCTTTTCTCAGATGCACCAAGGTTCAGATCGAAACCGAGAATCATCCAAGCAGATCTCGGATCTTCCGTCACCCTGAATTGCGACGTTGATGGAAATCCTCCGCCCGACATTGTCTGGATCCACGAGAACACGGACAAAGTAGGTTTGGAAAATTCTGCGCCTTAAGATTTCGCAGCTTCCTAAAGATTAAGGGATTAATCAACAATTTGATGTTTTCATTCTCTACCTCTCTTAAATGCAAATTTACACAGGCTCCCTCACTTACTCAATTGTAAGAAGCATCAAGATTAACTGTCACTGGGCAAAAGCAAGATACTCGAAGGAGGAGAAAAACTTTTTCAAATTTCAAATTTAATAATTTACGCATTTTAATCGCTCCCGTTTAAATAGCTTATTTAAAGCAATGCATTCAATATACAAAGTACGTTACCGATGTTTAATCGTTTTCCGCGAGAAAAACTCCGGGAAAATGATGTTGCCTTTCCCGAGGCATCGGAAAATCCGGCATCTTTCGTATTTGAAATAATTTGTAATCGAATCATATAAATCCATTCTAATGAAAAAAAAAAAAAATATTGATATTTTATGTGACCCGAAGCACATAATTTTTTTTTTTTTTTTATATTTTCAATTTCATTGCTTTGATTAAAATCTATTAAAATAATATTCTTCGTTGACATTCTAATCTGTTCCAGCGATTTGCTTAAATTTAATTTTCCAAAATTTCCAACGCGCAACGTTAAATTAATTGAGGAATTTATATTTACGCATCCGTAAAGATATTTGGGGAAAAAAAAACTTTTTTATATTACATTCATAAATGAACTCAAATTTATCCCGATATGAATTTTGAATGATTTCATATTGCTCAGCAGAATAAGACCTGAGTTAGTATTCGTGATATATGGGATTAACTTTGAAGAGTTATAAACAGCTGACGCACTGAAATAATGACTTCCTTTAAAATTGTAAGAAAACTCTCTTAAAAAAAAAGAAAAAAAAAAATTTATGTTGAAACATAATCTGCAGCTACAAAGAGTTTCCCGGGCACTACTTTAAAGATGAAAACGGAAACTGCTGTCGCAATGATACTACCCTTGTTCCAGGTCGTCGGCACCTCTTCTAATTTGACTCTTACGGTCGACAATAACTCGGGCGGAAAGTACCAGTGTAAAGCTTCCATTACGGGCTACCCGGAAGTTACAGCAGAGGGAGCGATCTACATCAAAGGCCGACCGACCATAATCAGCCATCGCACACAGTTCGGGATCATCGGCGACCTGGTCAGGCTGAAATGCGTCGCATTTTCCGTTCCAAAGCCCAACCAGATAGTCTGGAGCTACGACGGCGCCGAGATTGACTCCAACAGCGAGGTAGCGGAATTTTTCCAGATGTTTCCCGCAGAAGCGTGAAAACTCGACCCCTGCTTCAATAATGTTCCACTTACTTAAGTGATTCACTTTAATTGGGAGACGCTTCCTTCGTCGAGATGCTTAAACTTTTTCATTTTTCAGGAATACTCCATAGAGGAGGATCTCATTCCCAACGGGATAGCAAGCACTTTAATCATTCCCGAATCGGATTCGCACCATTTCGGGGTGTACAATTGCTCCGTCAGCAATCAGTACGGCAGCGACTGGGCGGAGATCCTGCTGAAAGCACAGAGTACGTGTTCCATTTGAAAGGTTTTGAAGTTTCTTTCGAGAATCACGTTAACTGACGTTTTGCCCTTTTTCCAAAGCAGAAAGCTTCCCTCTTCTCATAATATTGATCGCCGTTATCGGAATGGTGATAATTATCGTCGCTGTCGCCCTGGTCGTGATATTGTGCCAGAGGAAAGTGAAGAAACCGCCCATTCCTATCGATTGCAACGGAGGAGAAAAGGCGTGCAAGGAATCGGACAGGTCCTCGAACATCAGCGATCTGAAATTGGAGCTGCGAACCGGATCGAGCGTTTCCAACGTCCACTGCGAACTGGAATACGGACCTGATTCGGAAACCGGAAGCGAAAGCGTCGTAACTAGAATAGGAGTGCCTCTCGCGGGGCCGGTGCCCATAGGAACTTTGGGTTCCCTGTCGCACACAAGCACTCTCCCTCACGCGGGATCCATACCGCAAGCGAACGGCGGAGATCGACTCTACAGGTACTCGGCAGAATTTTCAGATCCCGTCTTCCCACCAAAGGTAAATATCAGGCGACAGGTTCTGAACTGCAGCACCGACGGAGAGCTTGGAATAACAAAAGTTTTTGTTAATTCCCGCAGGATGGTCAAAGTAACAACGGTTACGTTCCATACGTTGATTACACGAGAGATTACAATCCTCCTGGAGTGGAGAGCAGTCGAGATGCAGTTTTAACGAATAGTCAACTTAATATGAGATTATCCTCCGTGCCTAGCGGGGTCGATCCCCGATATTCAGCTGCCTACGGTAGGGGTACCTGAATCTTACGGTCTCATCTGAAGCGCGAGTCCCAGTAACTGTTTCAATTTTCCTTACATTTATTATTATTTTTTTTTTTGAATTTATAATTTTCACCTTAATCTGTCAGTTGGGAATACAGCACCGTATGAGGGCATTATCTGACTTTGGCGGCGGGGGAAATGTGCTTCGTGGCGTACGTTGCAGTCTTATTTTAATTAAAAAAAAAAAAAAAAAAAGGTTGAAGTTAGGTTTATCTCTTGTTGCGCGAATTTTCATCTGTTTGCAGCAAATGTGTCGGGCGTCGTTTAAACGTAAAAGCAATTTAAACGTTTCCAGGGGGTGCGAACAAAAATTTGAAGCTTTTTTTGTGTACCTCCAGGTAATCCGTACCTTCGCAGCTCAAACGTATCGTTGCCTCCGCCGCACTCCACGACGGGGCCCAACACTCCAGCACCTCCGCCTTATAGTGCTACGCGGCAGAACGGCGCAGTGCCTCAGGTGGCGAGGCTGCCTTCGTCGCCCACTCCGCAGTACATAGTGCCCACACGGGAGCAGATCACCATTAAACGAGGGACGCTCGCGACGCACGTATAACACGAACGGACGACCGTGCTGTAAACGTGCTTCATTTTTGTGTCACATTCTCTAAAAACTTTTTAATGTTTTTTCGTCTAAATTCATAAGAGATTGACTTTGGTGAACGACATTCTGATGGCGCAGATTCAGCTCTTGATTTTGCTTGAAGAAGGTTCCGCGACCGTTCTGCTGGAGCAAATCGTTCAGAACGCCTGAAAATTGTTTGTCAATTATTCGCCGCTGATCGGAGACGTGGTCCTGACTTTGTCTGCGCATTCCCGCTCGCTCGCAAAACATTTTCATCTGCGTCTTTCCACGATTCCCGGGTCCGAAATGAAAAACTTCTACCGAATGTGACATTTCCGACGGAAAAATGAAATAATTCTTGAAAAGGAGGAGGCAGAGAAAAACATCGAAGCACAGCGTCCTCCTCCATATATTTCATCGAATGTTTTCTTTTGAGATTTTGCCGAATGTGGGAATTTCCTCGACATTCTTTCAACGTATGACACATGTGGAAAGGTACAAAAGTTCCGCATCGTTGGACCTTGCTTCGCGTCTCAAGCTTTCATGACCATAACCGCAATGTTAGTTTTCTGGAACAAGATTTTAGAAGAAGAAGAAGAAGAAGAAGAAGAAAAAAGAAAAGCCTTAACAAACATCTATCAGATTAGAAGTTTCGTTTTCATCGTTTGGAAAAGCAATAAAATAATATTGGTGAACTACATTTGGTAACCTAACCTGAAAAAAAAAAAGGTGAAAACGAAATAATGCTTTCGTTGTGAAAACAGGCAGATTCGTCTTACTTGAAAATAATAATAATTCCCTATTCTAATGGCCATTGGCTTTTAAGCTTAAGAACTGATGGAAAATCGTCGGGATCAAAGCCAACGACATGTTTTCATAAGTGTTTCATCTGATGTTTGAAGCTTGGGAGACCCTTTTCCTAATTACACTTGGGGAACTGAACCTGATAATATGGAAACGAGGAGATTCTGGAACTTTAAGTTAAAACTTTTGGAGCCTTATCTCTGTGCGTGACCCGTACGGAGCACGGAAAAAGTTGCAGGTCCGCCTGCCAACCCCAAAGACTGGATCTTTTCGTTGCCGGCTGCCTGGAGCGCCCGAATTTCGCCCCCCGAAAAGAGGTTGCGCGATTTTGTTGTTGCACTCCAAATGTGAATTTCCCCCCCCCCTCTCCCC
>JAOWBB010003397.1:0-37139 GCA_028565995.1 Ricinus marginatus | reverse complement strand
GGGGGAGGGAGAGAAAAAAAAGGGAAAAATGACCGGGGCGGCAAGGTGAACTTGCTTTTACATTAATTGATTTCGGAGCGGAGATTTTCGCGTTCGGCGCCCGCGGAATCGGCCGGAAACCGCGAGCCTTCCTCCTGCGGAAGGAACCGAGCGCCCGCAGAGGCAAAAAGGCATCGCTCACCGGGAAGGAGGAGCAGCGAACAACAAAACATGATCCCGGCGTTAGTTTTTAGCAAGAACGTGAAAAGTGATAAAAATTCGTCGGAAAATATATAATGGGGTTCATGGGGCCATGCAGCGTGCAGTATATCGTTTTCCTGCGAAAAGGGACACGGCATAAGATAACTTTGCTCCGAGAAAGGACAGCACAAGTGAGAAATTTCTTCTTACGGGGATGGAGCCGCCTTGAATTTAGGAAATATGGTTGAAGTTACTTAGTTTGAATGGTGCAGCATATGGTGTCAAATCGTTCAGGACCGTAGCCCGTCCCGTTTCGATCGCCTGCCCCCGGCGCAGTTTGCCGTTTTATTTTTTAAACAAAGTCCAATTTCCGGCAAATCCCGAAAAACGTCCCCTTGCAATGCAGCGTCTGTCGCTCCACCTCCGCGGTGCAGGGTGGCAGCACCCGACCCCGGGAGGCTCGCCGCGCCGAAACCGCGCGTTTCGACTGCACGACGGCGATGCAGTTCGCGATCCCCGCCGGGGGCGGTTCGACCGCGCACCCCCTTCTGGAACCCCGGAGCGAGGCGACGCTTTAGCACAGTGGATTTGCCGGATTTTCGGCTCGAGTCATACGGCACTGATTTGCATGGGATGAATAAAACGAACTTCGAAAGGTCCTCAAAGAAAGCCATTCGACAGTGGATTTAAAAGACTGAATAAATTTAGCTGGGAATGTCATATTTATCAACTTAACGTGTTTGCGTTTTTGCCGTTAACAGTAAATAGATGCAATAAATAATTTTTACTTTCCATTCAGCCTCGTCCGAGCCTGACACGCTGGCGGAAAATAAATTGGTCAGAATGCGATACCACTGGGACAAAGCCGGATCATCTGTTAATCATGCGCTGAATAAGTGATAGGCCTTTGAGAGATTAAACTCATTTTCTAATTCTAAACAGAATAAAAATTTATATTTATCACCGTAAAACCTGCAGTGAGTTCCATGTAAAGTATAAACCAGGATTAATCTACATGAGCAGTGTCATCGTTTATATTGTAGTCGATTTATAAAATTGCTTGTAGTAATTTAATTATCGAAGTGTCTTTTGGTGTTGTCGAACAAGCCCCTTCGGTAAACAATGACTAATCTATATAAAAGAATTGAGGTTGGCTCAATGAACTCCACTAAACGTTATACTGCAGTATCAAATGTGTTTAAAAATTTAGTTTACATTATAATTCGTTACGAAAAAAAAAAAAAAAAAAAAAAAAGTTTCTTTATTCTTTGATTTTATTGTAAATATTTAATGTGGGTGCTATGAAAATAATTTGGGAGTCCTCTCCATTTATGTGTTTTTCCAATGTTTGTTGTGATTGTTTATGTGTTAGTTTGCTTCGCGTCAGCTATGACGAAACCTGTAAGAATATGATAATTTGTAGAGTGATATTTTTCATTGGATTTTGCGACAGTAAGCGGGGGCAAGGAATTTTCTTCTTTTTTCGATCTCGCCTTTTATTATTTAACTTTTTCCGATAAATTTCTGTCGGACTCCGAAATTTTCCTGTTCAAGGAAAAGAATAAAGGAATCGCTCGCTCCTTGCATGCCACGCAATGTTAATGACAGGTTCTTTCTTTCGGAAAGTTAGTCCGAGTTGACTTATTTTTCTTCCAACTTGCGAAACGGCTTATGAGTCTTTATAAATTATCTCCTTTTCCTTGCCTGGATAAGTCTGTTCCAGATTATTCGATTAAGAATAAAAATTTGTCCTTCCCCGATGTTTTTCCAGCAATCGATTTTCATTATCTCCAGGACCGATTTTCCCCCAGTTTTCGCACTTCCTCCCTTTTCTCTCTCCGTCAAAGAAACGTGCCATTAGCCGTCATTAATATTCAATCTCTTTCAGTCGGATAATTTTTTTTCGGTCGCTTCCTCCGAATTTTTTTCTTTTTTTTTCAGCCCCCCCCCCTCACCTCCCCTTTGAAAGTGCTGACGAAAAAAAGAACAGTGAAATAATAATTTTTCTTCAGGTTTCACTTGTCACCGAAAAGAGTGAGCCCTTAAACGCGAAACAAAGGAAGACTTTTCCACCGGGATTAAAGTTTTAAACACTGCCGCTGGTGACAAATCGAAAATGAAAAGTTTCGGAATCTGATAATTTGCTCGGATAAATCGGCCGTCGAAGGAGATGGAAAAGCTCGGATGAGTAACGCTATCTCCATTAAAGACTTGACGTCTTTTGCTGTTTGCGAAGAGTCCTCTGTTCGCGGGGTGGATAGTTAGGAAATAACATTAAACACGCAATTATTCGTCCTTAATCAAACTTATGCAATTGCTGCAGGCAAAAAAAAAAAAAATCCCAAAGGAAAGAAAACGGACGCTGCTGTTGGACTCGGAGCATGATCCTACAGGATTAGTCATTGGGAGGGGGAAATCGCCGAAGCTCGTTTTTGACGAGTTACTTCTCACGCTGCTGCGGATCTGTTGCGAAAAAGAAAATCGACTGCCATCAAATTGGGAAACAGCGAATTAACCTTAGACGTGGAAAGAGCAATCTAAATTAGATGGATGTGCTCGAAGAAGTGGAAGCAACCACCGGCAATGACCCCTCCGTGCTAAATAAGTACGAAAGGGCAAAGCTGCCTTCGAGATTATCAAGTGTTAAATATGAACCTGTGCCACATGTCCGACCGTGAAAGATATGCCTGCCATGCGTATCATATAAACCGAGAAGGTTTCATGGTACGCGCTGACTTATTCGGAATCTCTTCTCAGTTGTCCAGCTCACACGGACTGACAGAAGTCTTTCGGCTGGCCTTTGCCTTTACGATCTGTTTTAACCGAGAGGTTATACCTTTCCCCTTTTTCATAAGGAGGAAAACCGGGGCAGATAAATCGAGGATTTTTCCTTTTTTTTTTTTTTTTTCAAAATCATAAAAGAATGTAAATGACCGGGATCCATGGATTTTTAATGCCGAAAAAGGTTTCTCATCTTATTAAATTTTATTTCGCTCAAAACTTGCATCGCAATTGCAAAAATACCAGTATCCGGCTCTGAAAAACATCATTACAAGCTCTGCGGATGTAACTTTACATCCTGGTTTTTCAATATGCTGTTTAATACGAAGGTTTAAATAAACATTCCGCAACGGATCTAACCGGCAGCAGCGCGTCGACACGTAGTCCTATAAAAGTGCGACGTCGGCGTCGGATAATGACATAAATGTGGTTATTGCAGAAAGATTAGGCATGGGGAAAAATTTTCAATAAATCATTTTTTTTAAGTCGCGCGAGACTGAATAACAGAGAAAAGAAGGCTTAAAAGCCCTGGCGGATTAAAAATTGCCCATCTGTGTGTGGAAATGCAATTTATGGCTTATAATCGAGTCACAGGGCATAACGCCGTAAACAATTTGCATTAGAACAGCAAATTCGACGCTTTGGCCATTTTTCTAGCCGGGTTCACACCGGCAGCCCCTGCCTCAGTATAATTGAAGATTGATAAGTGTGATGTGAAGTCGAAAACCATCGGAGCAAAAGGCCCTCACATTTTGATTTTGGTTTTATGCTTCAAATGATCATTTCGTATATGAATGGTAGCTGCCTCACGTAAAAAGACTTTTTTACGATGCCATTTACGTTCGTCATGTGCCAAGTTTTCTCCGCTGGATGTCTTTGTATTGTATATTTTTGGGATTAAAGCGATTTGCGAGGGGATTTGTGCGCTACCAGTCCGGTCCTGCAAATTAAACCTTTCCTAATCAGACCTTACTTCCCTTTTTTTTTTTTTTTTTGTCTCACGCATACGCTTTACCCTTCCATTTATCACGAGAAATTATTTTCCGTCTTGTTGGGTTAAATTAAATCAATTTCAGCTCCGAAATCCGTGATTAAATATTGGAAAGGAAGCGATGGGTAAGGGACAAAAAAATTGACACGTATAAAATAATCCAAATTTCACAAGCTTATCCAAGACCGTGTTTGTGCAATTAATAAACTTTAATCGGTCGAGAGAACGGCAGCCCTACGCTCGCAGCATATTTCAAATACATTGTGATTATCTTCTCTCAAGTTTTTTTTACCCGCGTCAGCAGAAAGCGTAAATAAGGCGGAAATTTTTGGATAAGAGAAGCACTCACCTACCGAAGCATACGCGAATAACCCACGGGAAACTAAGAGCAATCGAGGACTTCTCGATTCATGTGCCTTGCTTTGAAAAACAAAATTCATATGAAGCACGGATGGAATGGGAAGGGACAAGTTTGAGCATGTTGGACATGCCTTAAGGAATGGGAGCAGCAGAAATATAAGGAATGAAATTTGAAATCCGTGATAAAATTGCTGTCAAATTTTTACGTCCTCTGGTCGTCCCATTAATACCGCTGCAATTAATGATTTTTTATATGCCGCCCAAAAGAATTTTTTCCATTCAGAAAAGATTCTAATTAAAGGCGTTCCTCCGCGATTGGGAACTCTGAATTTCAGCTTTTGTAATGCTCGTTACGTGAATATAGGTTGAATGGAAATCTATCTGCATTTGCATGTAAAGCGAAACAGAATGCGGGACGGGTTCTATTAAAATTGAGAAAAGGAAAATTTGAAATCTGTAGAGAGATTAAGAAAATATTAGATTTGAATCCTTTTCAATGCCTTGGCCATCATAGTGTGTTAGTTAACGAATTGTCAAAGCTCTGAGCAAGGAAGTTCTTAACTTATCTGAAACCGAACCGTCAAAGTATGTCTTTTCCTGTGTTTTCTGCCTTTTCGAAAAACCCATCGGATTTATTCCTATTTTTCAAAAGTTTATACTCAAGATATTTTTACGTTAAACCGAGTTTCACTCTCTTGGTGTACATTTTCTGTTTTCATCACTTATCAACTTTCATTTTTTGTGCAAACGGCTGCAATAAATGCAATCGATTTATCCTTCGACATGATGAGATTATATT
Source organism: Ricinus marginatus (assembly GCA_028565995.1). NCBI lineage: Eukaryota > Metazoa > Arthropoda > Insecta > Psocodea > Ricinidae > Ricinus > Ricinus marginatus. The sequence continues at coordinate 32,028 of JAOWBB010003397.1, read as the reverse complement.
TATGGACATTTTTATTTTAAGTACTCGGGGTGAAAATGATTTAAAAGCAATATTTTCTATGTTTATGTAATGCAGTTCTAACATGTTAAAAAAAGGCTAGGATTTTAACTTAGATAAAATCAATAACGAGCGATGAGAATAATTTCCCTGCTTATGAGAATCACGTTTTCTACCTTCTCAAACACCCACAGACCACATTGATGAATCCGGTGATGTCCTCAGGGTCTCGTCTTTGATTATTTACAGAGTGTATTGCATCATATATTGATCTGGCAGGGTGTATTTCACTTTGTCAAATAGCATATGGAGGTTATAAATTATATAATGGAAATTTTTCGTAATGGAAGGTCGAAGCTGAGGTGATACCGAAAGTAAAATGTTTCAAATTTGAGATCTTTTTTAAAAGTTTATCGTGACATTATCAAGGTAAAACACTCTTTGACTTTATCTTTCGTTATTCGGAGCGGATTTTGATATTGCTTCCGAGACGTTCAACTCCGGGTTAAAATTTGAAAAAAAAATATGTCAAACGTTTAAAGTTTACATGCAGGCCAGGGCTCCCGGAGAGCGAGGTAAACCCACGAATCAGCTTTAAAGGGTAACGTTAGCGGTCACAAAAATTTTCCTCAAAATACGATCGAATATAAAAATCATTGAGGATACATTCACAATTTACGTATTGCTCCACAAATTTTAATTACGTATACATATTACATAACATCTGATATCAAAAGCGGCATTCAGGAGATTCATGTAGATGTTTCGGGGTGACTCTCTGAATGTTATGAAATCTTTCGAGATCGATCAGCCGGGATAAGATCAAATTCAATATTTGAGGGGTAGATTTAACTTTAATTAGGTTAAATTACTTTGAAATAATTCAACATTAGGTTGAGCTGTATATAATCACAATCAAGTAAATTGAAAACCTAATTATAACAGTAAAAATGTATTTATTATCTCTTTGGCCCAACTGGAAAGCAACCCATCGTCATAAATCATATTAAAGTCATTGATCATAAATGCTTTCAAAAAACAAGAATCATAAATTGTATTTTCTCATTTTCCGGCATTTACTCGAAGGCTAAGTCTGTAGCTTCTTTTCCCTGGGTGATTATATGGTATGGCAGAATCTATCAACGCAGCTCTGCCAATCGGGCAGTTTTTATCTCCAAACGGTAGCTGGACCACTCGCACATCCTTCTGGATTGTCGTCAGTTGAACTAGATAACGTCGAACGTTTTATTTAGAGGTATACCATCGAACGGATCTGAAGTTACGTCGAACACATGAACAGCTAAAGCACGTGAAATTGGCGATTTTGAATAAATGGATAAACTTCTTGGAGAAATTACTGCGTTGTTATGTATGTGGCGGAGGAATTTCGGTTTTTACATGTGAATCATCGTTTGAGAAAAAGGACAAAAATGATCCTTTCTTTTTTTTGAAATGTAAACGAGATTAAAAGAAAAGCAAAATCAATGGGCGAATTAACAAAATTCGTTTCGGTTAATGGCAATATAAATAATCACCTTTAAATCCGATGCAGAAAGGAAAACAAATTCTCATGTAATTACGGGTCATTTCAAGTTAATTATATTAATTCCCTAATATTTAGTTAATGTAAAATGATTCATTTTCATTAATTTAATCTGCCTCATTTACCTAATTTTATTTTAAATTTCTATAGTCCTCCGACTTTTTAAAGAAATGTGGTTGCTTTTTAATCATAAGCTTCTTTTAACAGCGCATCAGCGATGCAAAATGTAATTGTTTAATATTTGAAAATAAGGTTTAACTTTCAAAATTAAAAATTTTTACACCTACCAATCTACTTAAATATACTGTAGAGGTGGTAGGTGATAAATTAACATACATTAAAAATCCCAAAATCATTTCTCTTATTTGAAGTCGAGTTTAAAAATGTAAGAAAACAATTGTTTCGCTTTATTACGAGCATAATGCACGAGCAAAATAAGATATTTTTAAACGTGTGAAATTGGGCTACGTTTTTGGTGGTTTAACTCTTGTTCAAAAGTCCAAAATGCAACACAAACCGGACAAATCCTTGTGCAGATCTGTTTCAAACCCGCTACTGCTTTTGAGTTTCGGAATAAATTAGATCAATTATTTGAAATAAATTTGAAAAGGTAAAAGGCTCGGAATATGTCCAAGGAACCTCCTTCATTAGTGATTAATGTTAATACTGCCAGAAATTTTGCCGCCTTCCAATGAAGCCGGCGATTTTTATATTTAGCATTACATTAATCATCAACCTTTAAAAAAAAAACGTAACTGAATCTTGAATATGCTATGAACGTGTTAATTATTGGCACGAAAATTGCAGAATTCGTTAAATGAAAAATAGTAAAATAAAATAAGGTTAAAGAAATTGAATAAAAAGTTATGATTTTTTTTTTTTTTCGTATGAGTCGCTGAATAAGTCAGGGCTGAAAGATAGCACCCACTTACGAATCACTTTTAGGGCAATTTATCAAGCAAAATTGTACAGGCCAAAATCTTATTACTTTAAGGAAATCACGTCCGGGAAAAGTCACCCCCTTTGGCACAAAAAAAGAGAAATGATCGAGGAGGATTTCCTCACCGAAGCCACGGCTCCTGCTGAATTTTTCACCCATAGCAACTTAGAAGTTTTCCTTAAAATGCACAAATTTAAAGCTTTGTCACTGCAGATTTGCTCACCAACAACGCACGGATAAATGCCCCTGGTTCAGTTTCCACCACAATTTTATATCATCAATAAAGGTGAATCAGTAAATATATATATATATGCGACAACTGTTGTTGATTCAAGACGGTACTTTAAAAAAAATTTAAGTATATTCATCTAAGCATATTGCAGTAATATATGTATATCTCACTGCAGAGAATGAATAGCTGGAATCATTAAATACAACTTTACTGAATTTATAAAAACAATGATACAAGTCGCTTTACAGCATTAACGAAAGAATTTTTTAATTGTCGCATTTGAAATCAACAATGCTGCCAAAATTTGTAGTTAACATAACGATTTCTATAAACGGCAGAAATATAATTAAAGTGAAACTGAATAAAAGTAATAATGGTGTACAATTGAGGACCTTAAGATCGTAAATATAAAAATTACTTATATTATTATAACATTTTAAGAAATTCACAATTTTAATTAAAAATATTTTAAAATTTGTTTACTTTTTTTTATTTAAGTTATTTCACATTGTCACATAGTCGAATTTACGATTATTGATTAAAATTTTAATAAAATATAATACATTTTTCAGTGATGATAAAATTGCTTAGATTAGCAGAATTCATTCACATTACATTATATTCGAAAGCTTAGGAGCAGATGAACCAGTTTAAATGGCAAGCTTTGGGTATATTTTATGTTTCATGTGAAAAGAAAAATTTATTTTTCCATAAAGGATGATGCATTTTGTTCAGAACGTTCTTTATAAAATTATGAAACGCGAAATCAAAGAACGACGAGCTTTCGCATGTCCAACAAGGGATTTTCCATAGCTTCGAAATGATTGGATTTCAGCATTTGAGGCAGCAAAGCTGAAATTTTCTTTCAGTTCACTTAGGTCATCCACATAAAAACACAGGAGCAAAAATCACTTTGTTTTTCCCTTTTCGGGAATATTTAATAATCGATTTCCCAAATCGTACACAAACTCAAAAACGCTTTTCATCAAAATCTTTTAACTCCTTTTTCACAGGACTGTGATTAATAATGCTGCCTATTTCGCTTCGAATGTTTTCACATTAATTTTGTTAGATATACCAGCGCCGACTAAATTTACATTTAGTTTTATTTTCCAGACGAAGCCAAATGTCAGGGAAAATTTAATTTCCAGCAATTTTATACTATGTTTGACGAAAAAAAATTCGGAATTTTCGAAAATTTTGACAGATTACGACTTAAGTTTAAATATTAAAACAAGTTACATCGTTCATCGTGAGCAGTGTTTATACTTTACGTATCCGGCCTCCATTTAATCTTATTTATTTATGAAACTTTATTTTTTTTTTTTTTCTTTCCTCCGTGATATTAAAAATTTCATATTATCGGACGAGCCAAATTTTATATCGAGCTACGTATATATATCAGTCTTAACCAGTTATTGCAAAAATAATCGGTTAAAAGATCAAAAACCCATCTGGACGATCCGGAAATACGACTTTATATTTATATCCCAGATGAACTGCATTAATTACGGGCTGATGTATAATTTTAAAATGGAAATGCCCTGATAAGACACACGATTTTCGTCGCGCATAAAACTCCCTACATAAGGAACGGGATAATGAAAAGCGATTAAAAAAGGAACTCATTACTTAATGAATAACCTGACACAATCCCGGGTAGCCATTTGCAGGATTTATGTTGTCCGCTGATTTGCCGGAATTTTTCACCGCGGCTTTTACATTCAGCGCAGTCGACGCCGCATTTTCAACCTTTTCCTTTTTGCTACGGCTTCGGTCGGGGACAGCGGGAGCCTGCCGTCAAGATCAGCAAAATTTTCTTCCACCCAAAATAGGTACAAAAGATGGCTTCGGCGGGGGTACGAAACCCAACGTTATGGGCCTGAAGATACCTTGTTGACGACAACCGAGCGCTGGAACCTTCATAAAATAAATGGGAACTTTTCTGTTCGGACAGACCCTTTTTTTTTTTTTTTTTGAAATTCCAAATGATGGATACAAACCATCGCAAACATGTAAAAGAATTGAAGAAAAGTTTTATCGGTAACTTGACACTAAAAAAGGAGTGGTGCATTAAAAAAAAAAAAAAAATATCGCCGAAGATGCTTTTCATGAATAGATTTCTTTCTAAAGTACGATGTTAAGGTTGGAAGGAGCAGGTAGTCCACCTAGCTCCTGAATGGTGTCTTTCGGGGGGATTCTGACGAAGCCCGAACAATAATGTCCATTGTGAAACATTGTAAATAAGTCTGTGGAATAGTTTGTAATCTTTTATTGGGCAGCACAGAAGAAAGGACAGAATTCTTTTTTTAACGCGTATCAGACATCTTTTCGGGCAAAACGATAAATTCCCATTTTATTTGTCAATGCCGAGGGACGCTTTGGCAATGAAAATATATTTAAATATTTTATAGAGTTTTCTTTTCGATAGCAATAAATACATTTTAACCTCAACAAGCATTTCATTATTAATTAAATTAATCAACTGTGAGCAGACAAGAGTAACATTGATTTTCGAAGTGTAACGAACAAGATAAATGGTCCCATAAAAAATATCAAATTATACATATACATCTTGTTATCTTCGTTTTGAAAATATAAAATTTTCCGTTTTATAGGATATAACATCACCCACGGCACAAGATATTGCTGACGCGTATTTTAATGGCACCGACTAATTTCGTATTTCCTTTCACATGCTTTTTCTCCGAGTGAAATATTAGAAAAATAAATATAATCGATATCGAAAGCTAACTATTCAAATGTTATTTGTTCTACGAGAGGGCAATTAGCAGTTATATAAGGAAAACTTAGTTTAATGGATGAGTTCACGTAAATGGGATGCTAACATTCTTCCGCTCCAAAAACCATTTTTTTTTTCAGGGCAAAATGTCACCGAAATGTATTCCGCACTGGTTCATACAGATTCAGCGACAGCTTTTTCCATAAAATTTTCATTTTAGTTTTCGCCATGTTTTTTTTTACACCCATCTCACGTGTTTCAGCGTCTGGAGCGTATCTCCTGAATTATTTAGATGTGAGGCAATTGTGAGAAAATAGTCAGTCATTTGAGTCATCGAGTGACGCACAAACAAATCGGGCATGATAAAGCAAATGCTGCCGTACGAAATCATTAACTAGATATTAATTAGACGTACAGGTTGAGTCACAGTGGAAATTGACTAATTCACCGTACTTCTCTTCCATCATGATTTCGAATTTTCCGGCTCCCGAATCAACGGTACCGTCAGCGTGGACGGAGCGCCCCTTGGCTCGGGGATGAAACCCCGAGCTCGCGATGCACTCGGTTGACGTGGCGGAAGACTCGCGTCACCGCCGTTTACGGCACACCAGGAGGAACGGTGCAGAGACAGCGGAACGGCAATCTGCCGATTTTTTTTTCTTCTTGTCCCGTGCCGCGTTCCTCCCTTTTGGCGAGGAGCTCGGGGATTAACCGAGGCAACTTCCGTTTGCTCTCGTCCCCGGGTCAAATATGAATGTTCGTTTCCTACAGACAAAAATTGTTTTTAACCGTGCTGGAGGTAAGGCGTACGGGACAGAGCGCTTTTGTGTTTTACTTCACCGTAATCTATCTAATCTATCAAAGTCACGAGGTAATGTTTAGTTATAATTTGATAACTCTATACGGAGCTGAAAAATTTCATCGTGATATAAACCAGAAGATGGAGAGTGGTATGCGTTTTAAATTGGAGATTATATACATTTCCTCTTGCTTCCTTCCCCCGATTGAACATAAAACCTGTTCACTCACTCGCAGCATAACTCTTTAACTTATGACCTTCCCCAACAATATTCAGGATGTTTGAGGGTTGCTTCTACATTGTATACAACTTAGGGAATGACGAACCGGATATGCGTGTTTATTGAATTCAAAATAACTGAAATACCATATACATATCAATGCGTACTGCGGCTCGAACCGAACGAATGAAGCATTTTTAAGCGTTCTCTTTTGATAGAATTAAAATTTAATAGTTAAATTCGTAACTTAATTCGATGTTTTACTATAATGCGAGTTATCGGGGGGCAATTGATTTTTAAAAACTTACCCATTTCTGCGGTTATTGACTGTGATAATATTGACTAAGGGAGAAAAGCAAATTTGAATTTTCTGAAGTATTATTCTTCTTTCTCTGCCGCAAATTGCATATTTTAAACCTATGAGTCGCAGAATTTATTTTTTAATTTTTACGATACGTACTTGCACATAAATTTCTTATTCATACATAGTAGTTGTTAGTATAAATTGTCACGGTCCCTCAATATATATTCGGGATAATTATTGAAGTATACATTCAAGAAAAAATATATTACTGTTCTGTAATACTAGTTTTATGGGGAGCTGTGCGTTTGTTTAGATATAAGTAAACTGATAAATGACAGCAAAAAATATTTGAAACCTACCTGGGCGTTAAATTAGCATGCCAGTCGATTAACCTTTATTTTCGTCTGCTTCTGATGATCTCGATGCTCCTTAATTAGAAGCTTCCTCTCCTTATTGTTATGAACGCAATAATAGCGGATAGCTTGCGGCCAATAATCCAGCGATCCTGCAAACAATTATTTTCTTTACTTACTCTAATGATATTAATTTATTTAATGTACGCGTTAATGTACTTAATGTCTCGTTACCCGGCATAAAGTTATAGGGCAAACGGAACTAGTTTTTATCATAAGTGTCATGTTTTTAAGAGCTGGCGCTCGGGAAAAAAGTCATCAAAACGATACAAATATATTTCTCTCTCTCCTTTTTTTTTTTTTTTTTTTTTTTTTTTTTTTTTTTAATCTTATTCCATATGCCTAAAATTACGTTTTTCTCCATAAAAATTATAATAATCATTCTGTTAATTTCCAACTTGAAGATATTTATGACTGCAATACTATCCTATAATTAAATAATATTTTAGTATTGAGATATGATTATTATGGGATGACTTTAAAACCCGGGACTTAATGCGGATTCGGATTTCCAATGAAATATATTGTGTCAGTGGTACAAATTATGTATTTTTCTAATGAAGAATGCACGAATCTTATCACCTTGAGAGTTAGTAATTATCCCTGAAAGGCAAATTTTTTTTTTTTCTTTCAATAATTTTAATTAACAAAATATTTAACATTAAAAAATAGCTGATGTTACATATAAATGGTAAAAAAATTCTAAAACTTGTTTTGTGCATTGATTAAAATTTAGTAATATTAAGTCTCATTTTTATCTGCAAGCTTCCAAACTACAGAGCGAAAACAAGTGATAAATCACGAGTTATTCGGAAAGTTTCTCTGAATTTAATTAGGAGCCAATGGCGGTTCTAATTAACGCCATTTAGAATAAAAGCCTCAATTTCTACAATTCGAGTAATTTCCATTAGTCCCGAATTCTTTAAGTTTCCCTTATAACAAGGATTTCGTTGTGTTGCTTAGAAGATGTCAACTAAAGTTTTAAACTCACTCTGCCTTTAGTTTCATCTCATGAATTGATGTAGCTGAAAATAAAAAAAAAAATCCTTCGTTTTCAACAAAGGGATTTCCTCCTACAGCAATGAGCAACTAGTTGGCTTTTTATTACGCCGGCATAAGTTTATAAATCTTGCAAAAAGAATAAAAAAATGTTTAACCGAGATTTTAAAATAAACTCAATCGCTGCTGAATTATAGCTAAGGATCTGTGGTAAGAAAGTTAGCATAAATCCGAATTTACGTTATAAAACTTTGACCATTATATGATGCATGAATTTAAACTTAAAGTTTTGGCTCATCACGGATTTTAAATATAATGGGAGAAGTGATGTATCATGATTATTCAATATAATTCAAATCGCGGGAAAACATCTTTATATTCGTGTCTTAACTAAACAGTTATTTTTGTATTAATGTCATTACTGCAATAAAACAAAAATGTAACTCGAAAACGACTTGTTTCAATTTTTTTAGGCAAATTTATCAAAATTTAAATGTAAATGTTGGTAAGCGTTGAAAGATTGGTAAATTGATCAAATTGCGCACTCCCGCGGGATAACTCGTGAAAAGAAATCTTTATTGTGGCAACCTTAAGGTTCAGCAAATTCTACTTGGCTGCTTTCTGGGAGAAGTTTATGCCAAAATGGAAGAGAATTAAATTAATGGAAAAAATATGTTTTAAGAATTAAATTTTGCGAAATCAAGTTGTTAAGACAGCACTGTCTAAAATATCATGGGTAATATCGAATAAGTAGCCCTTAAATTAAAAAAATACATAAATCAAACTAATAAAATTATTATTTCTTCTGGTTTTTAATGTAACAGTTTCATGTATATTGCATTCCAGTGTTATCAATTTAGGTATTTTATTCATTATATGCAGTTTGCATCGTTACTTTGTCGTTATATAATTTCAGTCTGTTACTATTGTTCCTTAAAAACAATCTTGAATAATTTATCCGAGTCAACAAAACAGATTACATATCTTTCTCATTCACAAGGAGCAAAAATCTATATTTTCACGCGCATATTAGCGTAATTTTTTTCTGTTAACATTCCGCTGAAAGAAATGCAATTCTTCAATTTTTCAGTAATGTACTATAAAATGAGATATTTACTAAAAATACGTTAATATACGCGTTTTCTTTAGGTAAAGGTATTTTATTTACGAATCGATTCGGATTTGATGAATATGTCAAAAAAAGTATGGAATTTGTAATAAGACTTTCCCTTTTCGAATAGCAGCTTTTGCTTATATATATATATATATTTCTCGTTGCGTAGTACAACGAACTTACTATGTTCGCGTCATTCAATATCCGACAAAACAGACTAATTTGGTATGAATTCAAGTGTGTGTGATTTTTTTTCTCTTTTTAAGAATACAAAGAGCGGAGTAGAACGTGCAGGATATCAGTGAAAATAAGATACTGAAAGGTAAAGTCCATCGTTTATGCCTTAAGCCAACCTCATGTTTGACCCTCTTTTTATCTGCGACCATAAATAGATCATAAAATTCTGCAGGACTTTTATATTAAAACCGAGCGCAAATCAGCGACTCAGACGAGAGAGCTAATTTTTCTGAAGGCGTTCGCCGATAAGCATAAATAGGCATGGCGTGACTTTGGGAAAAAAGCATTAAATATATCTTTATTATTTTTCATATTTAATGATTATAAATATACATGTTACTCCTTCGCTTTAATAAATTATAATTAATTTTAAACCCGTTATTTATTAGCCACGTTCAAATACGAGAAAAGGAGAGAAAAATATTAAATTTTTCTTTCTATCATCGCTTAGTAATTTTTAATCAAAATTTCTCTTTTTTTTTTGTCTTACGTAAAGTTAATATTATGAATTAACAATTGCTACTTGATGTAATTTAAATTTTACTTTTTTGGAACAATATCTTGAGTTTCTGCGGCTGAGGATTAAACTTCATTTTAAGGTTGTGACGAATTCCCTTTTTTTGATTTTATACAAAATTTTACCAGAAATAAATTTGCCAACAAAAAAAAAATCTACACTAATACTGCAATATAAATTTTGTCAGCTAAGACGATACCTGAAAATTTTTTCAAAAGGCGCACTCCATTAATCCCCTCATCAAGGAACATTTCATGATTTTCCCCTGACTTGAAATATATTTTGAACGAATGCGAATCATATTGCGTCTAAAAGGCAAAAAAATTAATAGATTGAAATTATTATAAATTTATTTCCAAATTGTGCGAGTCACGGACGATCATACAAGAGTTTATAAGAACCATATACAGATGAAGGTTTAAAACAAAAATGAAAATTAATTATTCAAATTTTTAAGATGATTTCCACTTGTTGAAAATATCGGCGGAAGTGCACATCATCGGTGTAGCCTGGCTTTCGATGAAATGAAAGACTGAATCCGGAAAAGCTTTCGGGCAGGAAACCTTTACCTTTTCGAGATCTCGTTTGAGAAGTGGCAAAAAGGCACTGAATCGACGTTCACTTATTACGAAGAGTTTGCAAGCTAAGGAAAGAGATGGTTACCAAATACAAAAGTATTTAATCTTGCGATCAGCTCCGCATTCTTGCATTGCAATATGTATTTACCTACATCGGACGGATTTCATAAAACGCGGATTAAGCATAAATTTTGTTTTGACTTTAATTTTGGCTATCTACGCAGTTGCATCCTGTACAACAAGGAATAAGACAAAACGCATCTTGCAAAGTACGCGTTTCAAATATATTATCAGCTATAAATAAGAGAAAATACAGATCATTCCGGTTTTAATCTAATATTTAAAGTTTAATAAATAATTACCCCTAAGAACTGAAAAGCAATTTCCAATTTCAGACTTGTGCTACCGTATAATACTTTCAACGTTCAGAATTATTTTTTTTTTTTTGGAGTCCTTTTACCATTTAAATATTATTCTGTGACATTAAAATGTATAAGAGACTCGCTTACATAAATTTAAAAATATTCGATATGAAGCATTTCGGAAAATTTTTTGCCTACTAGGCAATTTGTTGTTGTGTATGTGTATTTGCAAAATTGTTAACAACAAACCGCTTTTTTCTTTGATATTTATTCCAGCTGATTAAAGGGAATAATTGAATTCACTTATGTTATGACTCAATTAGGCCTATAAACCCACATTTAACTGCGAGATTAATGCTTGCTTGTGACTCATTTCCTTAAATCGTACAATTAAACTGGTTGCTTTTTTTTACAGAACTGAATATGAGGATTAAAAACTGTAAACGGATTGCAGGGCATCCTCTCGCATCAATACTGTTTTACGATCTCAGTCGGAACAATCACAAAAATTAATTTATACATGTACATGAACGAAAGCTCAAGAAAAAAAAAAACTTCATGTTTGCATAATTTAAAACATGATTTTCCGCAACTTTCAGCTTTTTTGAAACATTCTAGATGCTCAAATACTTATAATCAAGTGGCAACTTCCATCCTTATCACACACACTTAGACGTGGAAGATATTGACTTTTTCCACCGCTTTTTGCTCTTTTTTAAATATAACCTACTGCAGGGTGAATAAGAATTAAATATTATCGCTGCAAAAGCGAGAGAAAAAGAGATTAATTTTTCTAAAAGTTAGCAGTGAAATCTATACAGGAAGGAAAAATGACTAGTTTGACCTCTTTGGATTCTTTTTATAGCTCTTTTCACATTAGGTCTTGTCCAAAGGATGAAGATCCCGTTATAGTCGCTTTCAATGGTCGCAACTATCAACTGCGATTGGTTTTTCAAGAATTATTAATGCCATGTTTCAGATGATATCCCTCTTCCATTCAAAAAAGGAAAAAAGTTATTCCATTTATAAGTTATGGAAGCACTGGGAAGAAGATCCCTCCGTTACGACTTTTCAATGTAATAAACTTTGTTTGCCATTTCGAAAAATTTGGGGCAGACTTTGAAAACACAAGTATGAATTTTCAAAGAGGAAACTTGAAACTGAATGAAACGTGGGACAAGGCTTTGTACTTGACGCTAAAACTAGCTGCAAATGTGCAAGTCTCTTTTCGCAGGAGCAACATTAAATTGGAATTATCGTTCATTTATAGGGATTGCCGAATTATACACAGAAAAGGATATTTAAAAAATTTTGTTTCCACCTCATTCAAATGATGACATCCACGCTAAAAGGCAACGAACGAATCCGGTAATGGCCAGTTACACTTTCGGAAAAGTTAATCATCCAATACATTAAAGCCCTTCAAATTTGATGAGATTTACGAGAATAATGGCGGATAAAAACATGACAAAGATTGAGATGCTATCCTATAGTAACATCGATCTTGGAGCGATGGATAAACCTAACATGATCATTTCCAATTTTTTCGAATTAATTTATTGATCTACTAAAAACATTGTGATAAAGTACAATAATGTCAACTTGTATGCATGTTGCCTTAGGAGAGCTTATTTTATCAGCGTGATATGGGAAACCCTTTTTCCTCGTTCTGGGCTGCATCTGTGGAACCTGACGATGTATTTTGCATATGTTGCCTGACTTCGCGTGAGATATAACTCAACATCATAAAGACGAAAAAGAGTTTGATTGAAAGTGGGAATTTGAAATTATTTGAGTATTATAACATCGTAGGTAAAGAAACTTCACATTCGGTTTGTTAATATCAAAAGCAAATGATTTTAAGGCAATGTTATTAGCATTTAGACCATAATTTTCATCCATATTCATCACGTTGGTTATCTTACAAATATAATTTTTCTCATTTCTCTTACTTATCCGCATCTCCGAACCCTTTGTCTAGGTTCATTAGTGTCGTTCTCTTTGGTCTTTTTATGTGTTTCGTGATTTAAAACTGCTTTGATTATCCGTTCAAAATGTAAAATATCTTGAAACGAAAAGAATACGATGCATATTAAAAATTCATATCACGTTAAATGGTCAGAATGCTTATCTATATCATTCCCTTCTATGAATGCTTCGGTGCACTTGGTTACGAACATGACCGTGACTTTTTCATGCATTCATTTCACATAGACAAACAAATACAACCAGCAGGAGATAATGATCAGAATGCTCTAATAGATATAAATAATATTGATGCGGTATGTACTATGAATATGGCTTTTTTTTTTCTTTTTTTTCTTTTTTTCAAACGGAGAAAGTAAATTTTGATGTGTACGACGCCGGCATCATTCGACTTCACGTGGGTGAATTCCAGACTCCAAAATAATGGGACTAATGAGAAGAGCAATGAAATCGATAATGGAAAAAAAAAATCTTTCAAATTATCATAAAAGTTGTCTGCGTTTAATGAAAATCATTGTTAGAAGATATTGGGCAAAACTTCTCATTCAGCTTCATTAGGTTTTTTTTCCTCCTCCAGTGCATGGGCTCCCTAATGAGCAGACGTTTAGGGGAAAAATTCGTGCCGGTTTTTCCTTTTTTGTTTCCGGCGCACATTATTCAAATGTTGGAGAAGAAACATCAGACGATTTCATTAAGTGAACCAGTTTATTTTTCTTAAAATAATTCAATTATTATCCCAAGCTTGATTGCCGTTAAGGCTGGACAAAATCCCGACGAAACGGGAGTCCCATTGTTCAGCATTTCGCGACCGAAATTCGCAAATCTCGGCAATGGGAGAAAAAATGGGCTCCGTTGGAAAAAAACGTTTGCATCGGCAGGGCTACGTTTCTTTGTGAAATTCCCAAAATCTTCTATTCCAAATCTTCAACAATGAAATTAATTTTTCGAATTATATCTCGAAGCGAATTGAAATGAATTCGAAATGCTGCAGTTAACATTGTGTTAAGAAACTTAAATAATATGCAAGTCAAAATTTACAGCTCTGTTTTTGAGTAAATTAAATCGAAACGGAATCAGGCGAAACAATGATTTTTATGGTTCACATACAAATACAATTACTTTGACCTGTAAATACGGCCACATCAGGCATATTAACATGCATCGTCTGCTTTACGATTTGAAAGCCTTTAATTTTGATAATATCGACTATAAATCTTTTTCATATTTTATGATGTTCAATTTTCGTCCCCAGAGCACGAAAAACCTGAGAATAAATATTTGAATATTAATTTAAAGTATTAATAATTTTACATTCTTTCATTTAGACTGGTGCAAAATATGTATTGAGGAATAATTCGAAATTAATTTTATATTTGATGTTTGGCAATTTAAGGTTCTTCCGGCGAAACCACACAATTTTTGAACAGCATTTTCTGTTTCATACGGCAAACCGTAACATTCATGCAATCAACCCCTGTGAATCATAATATATTTCTGCATCTTTTAAGAAACCGCATTCGATGTCTATTTTTTGTATTCACTATAATTGCATTCAATGAATGAAATATGTTAATGCGATAATTCATACGGATTTCTTCTGTCCCACGTGATTTCTGATGCTTAAGTTTGTATGATTTAATATGAAATTATATTAATGATTTAATAAACTGCGAAATTAATAATCACCTCTAACGAAACTGAACAATAAACTGCAACTCACCGTGAATCTGAAAGCATAAAATTTTTAACATAAAGTAATTCATTTGCTGTGACATTATGTAAAACTGATAAAACAAAATGTACTTGAAAATTTTATACTAATGTATTCAGCATAAATTTATTTTTGTTTATGTTTTCAAGAAACACCCCTAATATCAGGGAAAAAAGACTTCATGTTGGATGTTTTATACATTCCAATAAAAACAGCATTCAGATAGAGTTAAAATCTCAAAAATAATTATTCCTGTATCCAAATCTAAGTAACGTACAGAAGTATTTTATTTGTTCCTACAATAAATACCGCAGCAATTATATTTGGGCTTCCTGAACGTTCTTATGAGAATTTTCTCCGTGGAAATAAGTTGATAGCAACACAACTTTTCATCGTATGAACGTAATCTAAACCGCAAAATATTTAAACATTAGATATAATCAATGGTAAACATTGTTCCAACTAAAATATCTCGAGTAAATTTCGGTATAGACACTATAGAAAAAAAAAAATAAATTCACAGTGCATATGAAAAATCTCATCTCTGGTTCTCACAAAATATTTAAATTTCAAAGCATTTTCCATGACAGATCTTAACGTTTTCGGTTCGATTGTTCTGATTTCGGATCTAACATTGTTCTTAAGCATTTGTCTAAGTGTCCAAGAGTTGTTACCATAAAATTTTTCCCGATATGGTTTCGTAGTTGGTAAATACCCGCAAGGAGTTATTCAACAGATATAGTTGTTAATTTTAGTGCTCACACATATACATTGCTAAAATTGGCAATGCTTCCTTCCTATCACGATTCAACAACTTCTTAACACTTATTCCGATTTTAAGATTACATCTTTCGTTGTTACATTTGGCTACGAAAAGCTAATTCCTATCTTATTTAGGGATGCATGGAAATGTATTTGATTAATCATATTCAGGAATTCACCGATTTAACAAATTCAATTCGGTTAAATATATAAATAAAGATTAAATATATAGATTTAAATATAATAGATTAATGTGTTACACTATGTGCAAAAAGAGTATATATCGTCAGATGAATGGAATTGAATTTAAAAACATATATATATATATAATATTATATATATTATTGGAATAATTGCACAGTTAAATTTAAGTTGGGAAGAATGACGATATTCAGCGCAAATTTCGGTCACTCGAAGATTAAGTTAAGATTGAACCTCACCAGTCATTTACGATGAATATTTAAGAAAGGTTTAAAGACGTGGACGAGCATTAAAACCGGGTTTTCAGCCGGCAGTCGGAGAATTGTAGGTTGCCAGGAAAGTAAATTAATGTCCGGGGCGTCTGTTATGATTTCTACCTGAAAAGCAACCTCGTCGGTCTTTAACTTAACAGAATGGCATCGATCCAATGAATAATCAACTCATCAGCAGATAATCAAAAACTCGAGGATTTTTTTGCCCATTCAACATTCATTTTTTACAAGAATGAAATATGAAAATTTTAATTAAACCTTTTATGTATAAATTTTTATTGCACTCTTTTTTTTTTTGATAATTCATATTTATTAATATATATATATATATCCGAGTTCCGTTATGCTTCGTGCAAAAATTAAATTTAACAAAAATCCTGACCTAAATTTAAATCCGAATTTAGCACTTTTATATGTCGAACGGAGGTAAATGATTAGAGAAAAAATAATTAAACATACACGTGAATTGTAAATTTGACTATCGCATCCTTAAGGCTAACGTTCGAAATCAAAAAAAGGATACCTAGGTCCGGGGGCTTTTTGCAGAGCGAAGTTACTCAAATTCAATTTGTAATTGAGGTAGAATTGTCCTTAATATGGAGTGGGCCATGGACTAAAAAAACTAAATCCAACACGAGCTTTTATTATATAATGAATACTTACATCAAATTTTTCTCCGCTAATTGCTGTAAAACATTTCTGAAAGCTTGTAATGCATGTGAACATGCAATGTCGTTTATTAAAAATGGTATATAGAGTGGCCAATTTATTGAGTTAAAAGATTTTATCGGATATTTTGAACATTAAAACCCAAATCCAGGCTTTTTTATTTCAACACGAGAAAACTTCGGGATTTTTTTTTATTTTATTTTTTGTCAATCTTTTAGAATTTTAGTTTCAATGGCAATTATGGTCTGTAAAGCAAGCAAATATAATTCCCTTAAGCTAATTATTAAATATTATTTATAACATTTTCAAAGCTCGTCAATTTCAAATGTGAATTGTGACATAAATCTGGAGATGACTGAAATTACATTAAAACTTTATTTAACTCGGATTTAGTACAGTTTGCTCATGGATGCATTATTAAATTAAATTTATAGTACACTAATTTAGTATGATTCTGCCGAAGCAGTTCAATGAAGTTAAGATAAAAGATTTACTTAGACAAGCTTGGATTTACCCAGATTCTGCACACGTCAGGGAAGTCGTTTGCACTAATTGCAGTCGTTATTAGAATATCATTATTAACATGATGTTTATAATCGCAAAAATATATCGTTTGTCTTTTCAATGACAAATGACAATTTGAAGTCGAAGAAATTTCTTTCCACAATTGTGAATTGCACTTTCAGCTGCTTGGAAGGAAAACATTTTTCTGTAATATTATACGTAAGAAAGAGAATCAACTGATCAATTTTGTATAATTGATATGCGAGCAAAATGATATATATTTTTTTTTGAGCAGCATGAAAAGGGTTGTTCGAATCGGGGGAAAAATAAGCGTTTGGGATTCACGGAAAATTTTAAAGGTAAATATATGGAGAAGATGCTGTTGAAGTGAGGGATGAAATTGATTCAGAAGAAAGTTTTATTGACAAGTTGTGCCAAAGGAAAACACAGTTTTCTGGTTCCTCAACCGAAGAGAATTTACGACGGAAAAGGAAGCTCGTCTGGAAGTAACGCGGCTCGCCTGGCGCGGAAAATAGAAAATTTAATCTAAATCTGATGATAAACCAATGCCTGCTGTCGAATAATATCGTGTTTGGTAAAATGGGGTTCAGTTTGTATAAAATTGTCATTTATATCTTAAAATCATTAATATCGCTAAATTTATGACTGCTCATAGACTTAAATTTTGAAGGTTTCTGTGTGCAAGTTTACAATTAATCTCTCTCTCTCTCTCGACTGGGATAAAATCAACCGATTTTAACCTGCGAAACTTCGAACTTTCATTTGCAAGCGTACAAGCTTTTGTTGGCAAAAATTTTAACCATAAATATGCACCCATCAGATTTAAGCACCGAACTGAGATGGAAATATTCGACAAACTCTTTTCATCTGGACATACAAGAAAATTAGAAGTTACTTTTTCATTTTTTTTTTAAAACAACGGCCTTTAAGTTTTGAATTTTTCCCATTATCATGCTCGGAAATAGAGAATTACGACTTTTACAAAGATTTTCTACCAAATCTTTTTTCCTTCACCCTGTATGTAATTCCATCAGCTTGGTAAAGTGAATATAGAAAAGGTTGTAAATACAGTTGTTCGAGGCAAAAGCTGCAAATGAAATGAGAGCTGAAAAGGCCGACAGAGTGACTTACATCATCTGAATTCTTTCACATGGTTGAAGAAATGAAAATCAAAAAACCTGAACGCGTTTGCTGGGAGCTTTGCGGCGAAGCCCATCGCGTAAGAAAACAAATTTTCTTTCTCTCAAGCGTCTCTCTCTCTCTCTCTCTCTCTGTCGGAAAATAATTCCTTTTCTGAAGCAACATCAAGTAATGCTACAATCACATTCGATTAGCTTCAACCGTATGTAAATTTCAGTGTCACAATTTAATTTGTTCCTCCAGTTTAACGGGCATCCAGCAATCAGTTCGTTTTCTTTTGGTCACTTAGTTTCCTTCCAAAAAACCAACACGTCTGACCTGCATTCTGCGCAAAAACGGAGGTGCCACAATCGGTCTTGGGGCTATCCCATAAAAAGTCTGGAAACTGCAATAATTCGGAATAAACTGAAAGATTTATTGATCAATCTGTTGAAACGATTCGGAATGCTGGGCTTTTTTAGTCACAGGGGATAGTAAGGGGATGTAACATCCTCCCATAATAATAAAATTAAATTGGATGCATTTCAGACTAAATTCTATTGAATATTATATTTATACTGATAAAAAAAAAAAAAAAGGTGGCGTAAAATCACGAAGAAAATGAAATTTTTGTCATTTTCAACGCAAAACCAAATTTTTTTTAACTTACATTTTAGCTTTTTTCTGCATTTACTACGTTAATTAAATTCCACTCAATTCCCATGGGTATTGAACTGTTTACCGTGGAAGAGTAAAGGCAGTGGATCTAATGTTCCACAAATAAATTTTTCATTAAAAGAATATAATCAGCTTCGACATGCAATAATATTTTTACCCAACTAAAAGAATGAAGAAAATTTCGGTCAAAGTTCCGCAGAAATATAATGGAAAAGTGTACGTGTAAAGGAGGATCTGCAGAAGAGTGAAGGTCGAGCTAGGGAGCTATTTTAAAGTATAACAACGGCTGAAAACAAGAGAATGTGGTGTTCATCTGCTAGTTGAATAAATATTTGCCAGCAGCATTTTATGATGCAAACACTAATGAAAGAAGCAACTTCAGTTTCAGACCCCTTCTACGCCTAGGTGATCATATAAGGTCAATAGTTAACACGACTAACCGAAGAATATGCTCTATACAGAAAAACAAATGGGGTACCCGCACTTTTCTCGAATGTATCTCAATCAGTTACTTTAAATATAAGAAAACTGCATATTACACCGGAATCAAATTTAGCATCTAAAATTCAGATATCGAGAAAAATACACTTTAATACAATCAAACTATCTTAAAATGCACAATATTAATCTGCGTCAAATGTGCGTGCTGGAAATTTGCAATTTAACTGACATAAACGGCCATTTCTGGCATTTACTTGACTGAGCTATTGCAGTACAAGCGAAACGCATATTTTTCAAAATATAACAGATTCCATGCCTATTTAGCATTTTATATTATAAGCGATCATTAAGCGGGGATTTTGCCCTTCTCTTGTATTAAGGAGACAGCTTAAAACATTCTTCCCCTGAAAAATTTATTAATGAACTTTTATATCCGAAGGAATTAAAACGATATTGAGAATCTTAAAAAAACCATTTTGCATCTGTTTAAACGAACCGAAAAAAAATTCTTTATAAATTCCGCTCTTTTCTAAGGTATTTTCAATATTAATCTCTCTATACATTCGGTTTAGAATATATTTATATATATCTCCAATATTCGTTTCTTAACTGGAATCGCATTCTCTCGTATGTCAATTTTTCAAAATAACTTTTAATTAACCGAATTCGGTTTAAAACCTTTTCTTTTTTTTTTTTTTTTTTCATATTCAATGCTTCTATAAGTTGGGAACTTTTCAGATTGATGAAAACAGTCATATTAAGCGTCGTATCTAGTTTGCAATCTAATTTCATAAGTTATCCTTTTTACTCATTACATTTCCTTAAGGCAATTTCTGATTTTAGCTTTGCTGAAGATGAGGTTTTTATTCACTCTCATTTATGCATTAATAATTATTTGACAGGTATTTGAGATGAAAGTTCACCTGGTTAAAATATCTGCGTCCAATAAAAAAAAAAAAATTTTCCGCTACAGTTTACGCAGACAAATATTGTGCGAAGCCTTTGCATTCACCGTTTGCAATTATGCTGCAGACATTTTCAAAATTTATTTTCTAAAATGTATCATTTAAAAGGTAATTGAATGGAATGCACATTCACGAAACTGTATAATGCGCAGGAAAATGAAAATACGAGGGAAAGCTTCTTTTTATAATTTATATTTATTTTAAAAATACCTTAAAAAATTTTAATTAACATAAAATTTAATAACGTCTCCGGGGAAAACGCTTTTATAAATCATATTTTTACTCAGTCGTTTGGGAGAGCAGTTAAGCTGAATCGGAAGCTGATGTGAACGCGAGGAGCGTTACGCAGAGGGTAGGAACCGTCACTCGAGATAAAGGTCCACAAGGAACAATCCCGTTCAGCAGATTAAGCACCGAACGGCTGACGAAATTATCTCACCGTTCGAGGACAACGGATCTTTAACGTTTACAACGAACAGAATCGACAGAAACAAATACTTTTTCCTGTTGGGTTCGTCAGGGTGCCTCGAGACACACACGAATTACACTTTATGCCGCTCGGGAAGAGCACAAAACGGTGCCTCCTTCACGATTTTTTGGCCGGATTCTTCTTTCCTTTACCTCTTCAATAAATTAAGATAAAGATTTCCGGTTTGGCATGTCTTTTTATTTTTCCAGTTCAATTTTCCTTCAAACGGGTTTCTGCACGACTTATTAAAATTCCACTCGGATGTCACTTGCTCTGCTCCCGCATCGTCCGCCGCGATGACATTTAGAAGTAGGTGTTATCCGCTACACGGAAAAACATCGAAATAAAGAGATAATTGGATTAAGAAATGCGACACGGGCAAAGAATCTCAGCTCGCATCATGCGGGATCGGACGGGAAAAAGCGAAACAAATCGGCGACGTCGTGCGGCGACCGACACCCGCTCCCGGCGTCCATCTCCCGCTGGCAAAGACGCGAGCCCGCAGGCGACCGATCGCGAACGACTCCTAATTGCGATCGCTCGGCAGCAGTGGACAGAGGGACACCAATCTCGAGCAGCTCGACTCGGTTTTTCGGTCGGAGGAACAGGACGATAAATGAAAGGGAAAAGTCGGGCCGAAACACGGTCAGGAGGGAATTCACATCGAGGGACCCGACCGCAATGATCTCGGAGGCACCCGGCACACGGTCCACGCTGCAAGAGCGGAAGAATAAGTCTTCGGCGTGTGCTCAACAAGGCATTAAAACGAAACGGAGACAATGACTGAGAGGATGAAAAAAAAAAAAAAAAAATATGAAGAAGAATCTATCCGGATGATGCGCGACATAAATGTGCCAATATAATTATTGTACATAAGAGCGAACGAAATATGATTTTTATCCGGGGTTTTAGCGATGATAAATAAAAGTTTCGAACCGAGTTTATGACGTAAAAATATTGTCTGAAAAAGATTTTATGATGGATGTGAATTATACGAGAGAAGCATTTAAAAGTTAGGCAGCGTTAAACAACGAGGCTTTAAAAAGAAAAAGACCGATGGGGTTGTAGGTAGACGATAAAGTTGGGGAAAAATTCCTTCTAAAAAGGAAATATGTTTGGTTATTTAATAAAAAGTGTAGCGAACTGTAAAACGTACAGCAACATTGATTGACATCCATGAGGTGAACAATAAATAAAAAATAGATGAAACAACTGGAAAATTCGTTCAAAAAGAAGCTCTCCCTTCAAATGCCCCGTAATATAAATTTATAATGAGGCCGGTATATTTGCAGCCGTGAACAGCAGAGGAAAGGCGCGCTTTCTACGGAAAGGAAATAAAAATAGGAATTTCCGGGCTCGTAAGGGAAGTTTTTCGAAGCAGCAAAAGGGAGGGCGCCCGCCACCCGGCGAAATCGCCGAAAGATCCGGCGCAGCCCCGACTCGCCGTCGGAGGCACCCATCGGGCACGGGGAAATTCATAAAAAACCGGATTCCGGTTCGAAAGCTGCGGCTGCTCCCGGATTTTCGTGCCGCGGACGGGGACGAATTCGAAATGCGGGGGAGGCGCCTTTCGGGGCCCGCTTTGGAAGGGGATTCACATGGTTCGCGCTTCGGGGTATCGATCCGTAAAAAAAAAAAAAAAAAAAAAGGGGAAGTGACGCAGAGGGAAAAAGGAAAAAAAGGCCCAATTTAAGAAGGTAAAGATCTCGAAGGTCCGGATGCCCGCTCCGAAAAGGGAAGGCAAAAAAAAAAAAAAAAAATCCGGGAATTGCCATCACATATAATTCACCATATTCGCTCTCAGGGAAATGCAAATCTTTATTATTGTTATTTTTCTAATCCCGGATTCCTCTCCAAAAATTCAGAAATAAATTGAATTCATATCTTTCTCGGGGAAAAAAAAAAAAAGGAATTTTTCCTTCGATATCGCAAAATGAGGAAAAAAAAAACACTGTGAAGCAGGCGAATTGAAACGCTGCTGCTTTTGGGGGATTTTTTTTTTTTTTTCTCAGGTTGCATTGAAATACCAATTTATTTTGGAAATCGCAAAAAGGTACTTGTCAGACATATATCAATCAGTAAAAAGGATCTGTGAAAAAAAAGCGGTTAGTAAAAAATTTCCCTCATATTTTTATGGGATTTAGCCGTATGCCGATGCTATGCGAAGCGTTGCGTGACATTAAAAAAAAAAAAAAAAATATTTTCAATCCCGAAACTCTTAGCCGTAATTTTCGCTCCTCCGATTTTAAACTTTTAATCAATTTAACTCGGAATTATTTTGGAAACGACAACCCCGAAAAATTAATTTCGGATCGGTGTGAAATTTCGTTTTTTTTTTTCCCGACGCCGCGAAAGCGTCTTTTGCTCCCGTCCGGCCCCCGGGCGGTTCGCACCGCTCCCCGAGATCAGATGCGGGAGTTTAAAGCGGCCTTTGTTTTTCATCCCCGAATCGGTGTGACGCCCCGGAGCGCGTTCACGAATCCCCAACAAAAAAGTGAATTTTTCCGCGGAGCGAAGTTCGGCAGTCGCCCGTCCCCGTCCATCGAATTTCGCGGGCCCCGCAATCGACGAAAACGGTTCGAACAGATAATAAATAAACGAAAAGCAGCGTAAAATGTGCGGTTCGGCAAATTATGTCAACGGCCCCATAAAATAAATATTACAAGTATAGAGGAATGCATTGAATGAGTCAACGTTTAAAAAGCAGATTTTCGCTGAGCTAAGCAGCCCGTGAGTCAGGAGACCTAAATCACGGGCTTTTGCGCAATTAAATGTCAGAAACGTAATTTTACTTATCGAAACCGGGATGACAGCATATAATTGATTGTATTAGACACGCGCGCGCGGTCTACATATTTCGCCTAATGCGATTTACATTGATTTTTATTTTTTTTTTTTTTTTATTTTTTTTTAAAAAATATGACACGTCGAAGGAAAATTAAAAATTGGATAAATGACGAGCTTTTACGAAAAGGCAGCGAAGGCTAAGCCGTCTGGGTTCATGCGGCAGGTAAACCGAGCTGCCAAACGAAAATATTTCATGAATATTAATTCCCTTTTTTTGTAATTTCAATTTAAAAATGGAATTTTACGAATCACGGCTCCGGCAGATACTTATAAAAAAAAAAAAAAATATCGGGGGCGATTCAAAAATATTCGAATGGAATTTTAATATCCGATCCAACAGGAGAAAGCTAATATTATATGGGAACCGCTCCCAAGTCAGCACGGGCCACCGCAGCACGTTTGCCGATGTACCACGTAAAAACTGCGGGCAAACTTCTCAATCTGCGTTCGTCATGCGATTTTTTTTTTTTTTTTCTTAAGGTTTGTTTCATTTCTTCCATCATAATTCAAAATTTATATGAGGCCTGATAAAATAATGCGATAAATTTTATCCTCATATTTAATAGCATATAATTTTTACATGGTAAAAATATCTTTAGTCATCTATATTAATTAACATAATTTTCTCGCGAGAGATTTTTTATTTTTTTTTTTTTTTCTTTTATTTTTAATTTTCATCGCGAGCTCAGTGAGAAGAGCCTCCGCGTTCGCGAAATCCACATAACATGCGTTTATTGTGAAAATGTTGGTAAAAGTTGCTGCTTGAGAACAGTTGGCCATTGTGTAAAACAAAGTAGGAAAGAAAAGTTGAATGGCTTTGGTTCCACTCTACCACCGCTCGCAAATATTTATTATTATAACTACTAATTTAGAATGATTGATTAAGGTTAATTAAGGACCTTCTTCATATAATTTTTGATACTAATTGATTAAAATTGCAATTTTGAATGGCAAAATAAGGTTCTAAGTTTCTTTTCGCGTGGTTAAAGTCCTTTCCTTTCTTTCTGTTGGCCTCTCTCCGTCCGTTGCAGCCGTCGCTTTACCACACATCCTAATTGCCGGTTCGGGATCGTTATTAAAAGAGGTAAATTGAAATAAAATTTTAATTAAATGAGACCAGCGGCAGATGATAACGATGCACGGGCCCGGAGCTGCATTGGTTTACGGACGTTTCTCGAATCGGTCGAGGACTCGGACCGAAATTGGACCAACGAGGTCGGTCCCCGTTGGAGGAGATGCAACGGACGTTGGCGAGGAACGAATTTTAGGTGATTTTTTTTTTTTTTTTTTTTCCCTTGGAGAAACGCAAAAAGTTGGTCCGCCGAAAGGGGCACCAAGCAACGCGACGTTGCCACGGCGACGCCTCCGTAAAATTGCAGCGGGGCGCGAAACGAATCGAGCTCCGAGCGAAAGTTCGTCGATGCGGTTCGCGACGATCCTCCCCGGTATCTGCGACAAATATCCCCGCCGGGGGGGGGGGGGGGGCGACGGGTTAAGAAGCGAACTTTACTCAGGTCGCGGTGCCCAAAATCCCAAATCGTCATCTCCGGACGCTTCGCTGCACGAAGACGGGGAGACCGAATGCGCGGCATTCGAGCGCAGGCAACAGCCAACGGCGGAAAAAAAAAGCAGGAGAACGCTTCTCCCTCCGATGCCCGCAATCGTCATTGGGTCAAAGCATTAAGGCCCGAATTAACGTATTTGTTACATCAGAGGTCAAGTGCAAAAGGCAAGTAAATATTGTACAATATGTTAATTAAAAGAAGCACGGACGGGGGAATAAATATGGATGGTTAACAAAGGCAATGAAGCATAATTACCAGAATGAGAGAGGAAAACCATCTTTCACACAGCAAAAGGCTAATTATTTCATTACTAAACTGGGATCGGTTTGTTTTCAAATTCGGCTTCTTCGTCGGACACTCTTCGCTCCTACGCTCCCTACACGTGTCCCTGCTAATGCTCCTTTATTTACTCATTTTCTTATTTATAAATGTAATTATCTTCCTGCAATGGACGTCGCTTAAATATTAAATTGAAGCAACCCTTCAGAAATCGATTCTTTGTTATGAAAGTGACTCCTCCGACCATCCATGCAGCATTAGGAACTATAAATAATAAATTATGAGAGTTTATTACAATTTCTGAGATCGACCTTCGCTTTCATGTGCGTTTGGCGATAAATATTGTATTATAATACCGCCATATATTATGTGGGCTTAACATTTGAATCTATCGTAAAATTTAAAAACCTTCTGCAAAATGATCTTTTATAATTGAATGTAAATAAAGAAGTGAAAGAAAAAAAAAAAAAAAAAAAAAAAAAGATTCTCACGCAAATATGCAACTGCCGGCCTTCCGTCGATGATGCTGAATTAAAAGTAAACGAATCATATATTATCATTAATAATTTAATTTTAAAACATGAAAATTTCCGCGTTAACTAATTTATTTTAATTCATTGGACTATATTAAGAATATTAAAAAAAAATAATTAGTAACGAATCCGCATAAAAAAAACTGATGATAAACGCTTGCAGTCAGTTATTATGATACCTTTCCAACCTTAAATAGAGACAATATGCTTTTACTCATTAAAAGAAGTATATATTTCAGTTATTTCCAGTTGCATATCCATTAAGTGTTATTTAAAATTGTTTTAATGGTTTTTAAACTCTTCAGCTGCCTCCATCGATTCCGCAGGCCAGACCTGATGAATGCGCCATCAAGCCTAATGTATGATATGTAGTTCCATCTAATAGCCCAAATTGTTAGGAATAATTTAAAATTCAATAATTTGAACTTTATGGGTCAGATATGGGACAATGAATCATTAAAAAAAATAATCTCCCATAGTGTCCTTAATTAGAGTCGTTAAAAAAAGCAAATACCCGAAGTATTTGCCGGACAAGTAAAATGATTTGGCGAATCCATTGTAATAATTTGTTGTTAAGATCCCACGAATCATAAAGGGCATTTTCTCACATCTCTCATTTTACGGAAGATAAATAATTCAATCAAAAAACATTTATAACTTAATTTATAAAGCATTTGTCGGTATAATGACTGGAAATTCATTTCGACACCGCAAAACTCGGTCGAAATTATTTATAATTAATTCGCCTGTATGTTATAACACCTAAAAGCTATAAATAACACCGAAAAGGAATTCGAATATTTAAATCAAATATATAAAACTCGGTTATAATCGCATTCGTGTTTGATACTTAATTCATTGAATCATAAATACGATAAAGAACTTTAAATATACTAATAATAATATTTTCAGACGAACTGACGAATATTATTATATTTACGAAACCCGGATTTGTAATTTAGATCGCGGCAGACAGAATTATAGTATACATTTTGGGTTTATAAATGATTTGTCCCGCACATGACTATTTTTATTATTTTTCTGTTTGAAATATCATTATCATTATATTTTTTCACTTTGAATCCTGCAAATATAAATTTGACTTTTTTCCTTGCCAAAATATTCATGTTGGTTTAATAATCGTGAGAACAATCATTTTTTTAATGATACATGTTCCGAACCATTTACTTTTATTTATATAATTATTTCTTATATTTTTGGTGATAAATACCCTTCGAGCGTAATTTTAATAATTTTTGCTGATTCACGAAGCATAAATGTAGCGTTTCTAATAACGTCCACAGCCGATACAGATTATAATAATAAACAAATATTAATCAGTAGTTATTGTTAATGCAAAATATAAGGAGATAAAACAGTGTGTATGCGAGCCTGTTTCTCCTGGGAATTTTTCTTACGCAAAAATGTTCTACTTCATGAAATTCAATATTTTAAAATTTCTTGCGTATTATTTTGGCATTTCAATATTTATAAATTTAAGAAAGCAGTTATATTCCGCGCTCTCGATAACTGGATATGAATGTTTCCAAAAGATACGGCTTGGGGGATACGGATTGGGGAGGAAAAGTTATGAGAATTAGAAGCTGCATTGGATATTGAAGGGAAGGTTAGAAATTGAAGTTTAATATGAAAAGTCTTTTTTCTCATATTGAAATATAGTTTTAATATACTTAATATCTTTTATTATCGTACCGTAGTTAATCTTCCAACGCATATTGCATAGCCTCCGCCAAATTTGTTATTAAAAAGCTCGAAGTTCAAAGCAAACCTCCGTTAAATCATAATCCTTAGCTGTTAACGCAAATATTACCTTTAGACAAGCTATCGATACAGAAAGCGTGCGAACCTTCATAATTCTTATAAGAAAGGCGAAAACGGAAACAAAGCCCCATCAAGTTTCATCGCTGTATCACTTTTATTATTACAGCTTTCGTTCAAAAAGCGTAATTGAAATTCATCCCTTATTTTCCAGAAGCAATTTAAAATTGCTTTCAATAGGGGCAAGCACTGTCCTTTAAGATGAGACAGATTATTTTTTTTTTTTCGCCTCCTCACCAAAAGTCATTTCCTTCAAAGTTCATAATTCATCAAAAATGGTTTCTGCGCAAAAACTCAGGACATGTTGAGGTTTTACACGAAGAAACTTAACTCCCCAAAGTTCCCGTGAAATTGATGTGCAGCTAGAGAAATGTTGAAATGGATAATTATAAAGCCTTTCTATTGTTAAAAGCGATTATTCCATTGTTATGGTCCAAGCTACATTGTATACGTAGTTTAATCTCGACATAAATTTTAAATCTTAAATAGCTTTTAGGTATTCTTTTAGAGTTTTTAATTCCGAAATTGGAAACTTAAAAAGCGGAGTATAATTTCAAAAGTTATAAGTTTAGAACGACCCACAGCATTTAGTTTAGGAGCTCAATAAAAATAAAATCGTCAGTCGCTGAACGAAAAATCCTTCTTTTCCCCAATAGATTCATTTAATAGATCGCTGTTCCAGTGAAATAACCGCAAAGATAGTTCGGCCCGATTTGTTTTTTAATTTCTAAAATTGTTATTACGACCAGCCTTAGCCGCTGATGTAATTGCATAAAAGGATCATAAAATCCATCGGTCCACTAATCATTTTAGTGCTTTTAAGCGATTAGCTGGTCGAATTTGAATTAGAGACGAAACGGACCCTGGGCATTTGCTGCGAATGTTTGATTAGCTTGATTGGCGCTACTTTTCGATTCCGGGATTTGGATTTTTCCGCAGCATCCGTCAGCTCCGCATCGGGCCACCAAACTCCATTTACCAGGTATGCGTATGCTGAACCTTTTGCCCGTGGGATGATTTTTTTTTTTTTTTTTTCCGCCTTCCAATTTCCTTCACTGCTTATTCGTACATTTTTCTTTTCTCTTTCGCATGCATCGTGACAATTAAAACTGTAACGTGCAGACTGTTTACCTTTGCAGGTTACCATGCAACTGCAATGCAAAATGAACCCGAGCCACCGGGGGAAAGGCAGCGAAAGCCATGTCTGAAGCCTTTAATGCAACATCCCATTTGAAGGTTTTCCGTCGCCGGTGAAAATATGTTTTTTCGCACAATTGCGCTCTTACCATGCTCCGCGACATCGCGGATATCGACATTTCATTTTTTGAGGGAATTGATGGACATTTTATTTCGAAAAATTTTGAAAAAACCTCGTCGTAATTGTGTTTAAGAAGAAGAAGAAGAAGAAGAAGAAGCATTAATCATTTGGTTGATAGAAAGAGATGAAGCAAAATTTTTTAATTGACGAGAAGCCCTTTCGATTCCTCCGGAGATGGATGACGAAAAAAGTCTGGAATGAATTAGAGAAAACCCGGAGCTTAATTTATAAAGACTGACAAGGATTATCCCGCAGATAAATAACAACCGAAAACTAATTTAATGGAAAAGTTTCGTTTCTGGGTACAGGTACAGCAAATAATGTAAAAAATGTTATATTATTTATCATTTAGAAGTGGAATTTTTTTTTTTTTTTTTTTATTTTTAGAAAGTGAGAAAATTTATTTCTCTTTTTTGGAGCTTAATAATCAAGTGGATTTTGATGCGGGACTAAAAGAGAAGTAATAAAAAAAAATAAGAAATTCACATAAAAATGAATTTTTTAAGATAATGGATATGCGGCGATGAGCATTTTATTTTTAAAAGGTATAATATTCATACTCAAAGCGCTGAACTGGAGGGAAATTGCCGTGAGGATAAGAGATTCTATTTGGAGAATTAGTATTTTATGAAACAGAAATTTGTTCAATTGCTCCTCAAATTAGTCTGGAAGGAAAAAAAAAAATTAAAGCTTTTATCGAATGTTATATCATATTTTTTTTTTCTTTTATCCTTTCCGTTCGGAGGTTTCAGGTTGAGGGCTTTTAATTAGGTTTCAGCGGTGGGAGAAAATTGTCGCCCCCTTGGATCCTCGATATCGGGGGAGATTTCATCATCGTCTTTTTGCTGGAACTCGCTTCTTTAGGGTTTCCAGCCCTTGGAAAAATAAACATATAACTCAAACGAAGCAGGGAAGTCAATTGGTACTGGATTTTGTAGACGAGGAGAAGGCTTCGGGGCAGGCAACGAAGGCGGGAAAGACGAAAACTTGACGTCGCTAAGAAAACTTTTTCGATTCAATTTAATTAAGTCCTGGAATGAACGGAAAACAGTCTCGAAAATGAAAAGGGAAAAAAATTGTCTTTCAAGAAGGATACTTTTATGGCACTACAAGAAAATTAATTATGACTTTGGAATCTATTGAGAATTTAGACGCGTTGGCCGCGAGAGGCAATTAGGGATTTACCAAAGAGATTAAGGGCCCTGAATACCTCCAATTTCGAATTTGGTGCGAGAAAAAAGTCGCACACGTCGCGGGCCCCGAATAGCAGGGAAAACCGTTGGTTTTTCCATTTGGACCGATTCCCCGGCATGAAGCAACGCCGCAAGATGCATTAAATAAAATTTGAGCGACATACAAACTTTTAAACGATGAACCACATTCCCGCGTTTCATTCGATAAAGATTGCAGGTAAAAATCGGGGCTGGATCCTCAGAAATCCACACGTCTGCATAATGCGTGGATATTTTAATGTCAAAGAACTTAAGAAACGTTAGAGGAATTTTAAAGGATGAAACAATTATTATAAATTAAGCTGTAAAAACATTTTACTGATATTTCACTTCTTTTAATATAATGATGGCCAATGAAAGACAGAAGAATTAAGATGGATTTAAAATCAGTTTCATCTTTATTCAGATCGCACTACCCCTAATGTGATAAATGGTACGGAATACATTAAGGTTCGTCTCGAGACGAGGTGATGGATAATTTCAGTTATACAACTACCATAAGTACAACATTACGATTATGGAGGCACGAATGCGGCTATAAAATTTCAAAATATATATTAACATCCATAACAATATTCATGGCGCAGCAGAAAGATTTTAACATTTCTCATTTGACCTTTAATTCAGAAAATTTATCGGTACTAAAACGATTAAGGTTAAAGGGCAGCCCATTCTAGGGACAAGCAGGAAAATAAACCTTTTAAACAAATGTGAAATTGGAATACCTTGATTTCTGTCGCTGTTCATTACACACCTAAATTTCAGACTCGGGAGCTGCTGCGAGAATTCCGCAGGGAGTCGTTGCCTCAAAATTATATCTCTCCGTCAAAATAAAAATGAAATTAATCAATCAGGCAAACTAGGAAAATTCTTTTTGTCAGATACGCAATAAAATTTGGAATCCGAGAAAATTCCTCCCTTTTCCTTCCACCGAAAGCTTTCCCGATCCGACGGCGTTAGAGGAACTCGAAAAGAGTTAACCCTTGAGATAAAATCTTTATGTGAAGTCTTATCCCGCGATCTCCAACAGTTCTATTACCTCCGAGGAGCTAAAAGTTTGGGCGGCTTATGCTCGCCTTAGTAATATTTTACGGGGAGGGAGATTCCGGTTGACGATTAGGACGAAAATGCCTTTGTAATGGTCTTTGCCTCTGAAAAAGACGACAGCGCACGAAGGGAAAACCGCAATATTTACCCCTACCAAGAGACTTTTTTTTTTTTTTTTTCGTTACATTCATATTTTTTCGTAAATTTGAATTTATTTTATTTGAAAAGTGGCCAAAGCGTTTTGCAATGTCTTTCGGCCTAGCGGGTGCCAAGGTCTCATTAGAAACGTTCTCCTTTATTCATACAGAAATATCAAGGTTCGGAAAAAGCCGAACCACTAAAATCAAGGACTGCAGACCGCTTTTAGGACCGGGAAAATGAATTGTCCCAAAATTAAAACGGGAAAAACTCCTACACCGATAACAGTTCGCGTCTCTGTACGGACTTTAAATGGAGAGAATTGCCGGTTGAAAGCTCTCAAAATACTGCCAACTAATGCTTCCTGAAAACATTTTTCACATTAAAAAAAAAAATATATATATATATATATATATATATAAATACTGAAACTG
>JAOWBB010003366.1:0-37255 GCA_028565995.1 Ricinus marginatus | reverse complement strand
AAAAAAAAAGGAAAATTTTGAAATAAACTAAATTTAATTTTCAAATTTTTTTTTAAAAAATTTTATCCAAATTTCATATGTAAATTTCATTTCCATTTAGATATTCTCAATTTGATTTTTACAAGTCCTCTTTGAATCCACTTTACTAGATATTAATTTTTGGACTGTACATTTTCTAATTATTATGTGGTAGAAAGCTACTAGGAAAGCAAAGATCAAATTAATATGTAACAAAGCCGGGATGCTTTATTAAAAAAATAATATTACCTATGGGAGAAATTTTTACTGGACTTCCAGAATGTGACTTCACCCTTTCTATCACAGGCCCTAAAAGCATTTCTAAATCTTCCGGTGGTACTGATTCATAGAAATTTCCTAAGCTTCCGAGGAACGTTTCCACATTTGCATTGTAAGACATAGTATCAACAATCTGCAATGAAGAATATATAGTTTTTAAGTATAAAAGTTTGGATAATTATTTTTTACAATTATATAATTAATTACACATCTAAAAGTAATTATTGAAATAATATTGATAAATGATTAAAATCTTTATAAATTTTTCGAGGTTTTTAAGAAAAACAATCAACAAAATTAAAATTGAGAAAGACTGCAACTATAATTTTGATTATTAATTTAATAATATCAATGTATAATGTTAAATTCAAATTAATAAAAGGTCAAAAATCCCATTTTATGTAAAAACTAATATTGGAATTAAACGTTTATTAAAAAATGCATTTAATATTTGTGGTTCACGAATTTTGGATTGATATTGTTACTTTTACTAATAATTCGGCAAGATTTAAACGTGTTTTATTTCCGATTAACTCTTCCAAAATAATGACACTTTATGGAAAACAATTATAAAGAAAATTTAACAAATGGTAAAGAGAATTTGTATTTCAATAATTTTTCGAATTTTAATCTTAAAAAGAGTTGAAAGACTTAATCCTATTGAAAATTCGTACATAAAAAAGTAACTGAAAAAAATTAAAGTCTATCCTATAATAAAATTTTTTTTCTTAGTTGTCTTAAGTCGAAATTAAGAGATTTTCAAGTAATTATTAGATTTTGACGAAAAATCGTGCATGAATACCGGAAAGATCAAATACAAATACCTATTGGATGTGACAATTATTGGAACACAACAAAATAATATATTAATAAAACGTTTGCAAAGTATTCCAAACATATTTCTACTCTTTAAAATATAATGAAGAAATAAAATAATAATTTACTGTTTGCAATGTTCTCAAAACTATCAAAACCAAGTGATGAAATAAAATTCATAGTAATCATGTTACAACGTAATTTTTAATCATTAAAAAAATATCACTACCTACTGCCCCACTTTCATCATCCAATCTGATTTTCAAGTTTGAAAATATTCTCAACCCTAACTATCAAATTAATTTCAACCTTCTTCTGCACTGTAATAATATTAGATATTGCCATGATTTCAGAAATCAATTAATTCAGTGTTAATAATATATGAAACGACAAAATATTACTGATGCAACGGAAGTATCTTTTCCGGTAATAACGAATTTGCAGTGTAATTCATTGCAGAAAACATTGCGACCGGATATTTTTTACTTATGTTATTATATAAATTAACATATCAAATTTATGGATTCGTATCGCACATTAATATGCAAATGAAGAAATTATAATAAAAGCTGATGCCAATATCCTACATGCACGGGAAGGATAACTTTCATCGCTTTCCTCAACCTAAGTCGTTAAAGTCAGCTTTATGCATCAATCATAATGATATTAAATATCGACATATAATTATTCAAAGGATAAATTAGTAACAGCAATTATCTTTTTCTTAAAATTGTTTAATTTCCTTTTTAAATAATACTTAAAATTGGATTTTTTAGATTCATAAAAATATTTCAAAAAATTTTCTTTTATAACCCACTTGATATATTGTGCTTATAAAAAGATATCTTTTGTTGTTATAATAATCATAAGAATATTCATATGTAGTCGTAACTACATTTGAATGCTGATAAGTAGAAATCTATTAAAATTTCCAAACTATTTGGAAAATTTTTTGCAATGTTTCCTTGAATTAAAATATAAAATAAATAATAAATATTAAGAAAACGAAGGGCATGCCTTTTGATTTTACATATCGAAATTTCATGGAGGGTCAAAACACAGAATACTTAGTTATATCAGACGTTTATATCTAATCCATTATATGGTTTTTCAAGGGATGCTTCTATCGTATAAAAATAAGGCTGACATGTATGACAATCTTTCAAGCAAGAAATACCTTTACGTAATAAATAAAATTTACTTTTAACGAGATAATGGACGACTATCTTTATGAAGTTATAATTATAGGATGATTGATTGAAGATTTACTATATAATCTATATTATGACCGTGCCAATTTCGTGTATATGTATATATATATTTTCATTATTTTTTTATACGATTAAGATGTTTTGTAGTGGCAGTTGAAAATGTGCATGGTAATAGTTATATGCATTAAGACATTATATTTTTAGAAATTTTTTTGCTAAAATATTTAAGTTAAATTAGGAACATTAACAAACTTGTTTAAGTTCTTCCACGTAATTTGTCATGGCTTCCTCCTTCGTCATATTTCCCAGTTTTTTCCACGCCTCCCATTTTACTTTTCCAATTACATCCCAAAAAGCTGGTTTACTGCCAGTGCAAGGACCTTCTGTCGCCTGTTTGTAATATGCATAGAATTTGAGCTTCATTTCATGGGACGGTTGATATGCACCTAAAAGATACATTGAAAAAATAATAAGAGAAGCAAATTTTGCATCGGGTCTGCCAATATTTGGATTTAAAATACTCAGACTTCATAACAGTATTACTGCAAGTCTTATTCCTTCTTGAAAGTTTTTACCATTTCGGTAGTAAACAAAATGAAAAGGACTAGTGAAATATTAAATATTTAAAGTCTTTGTCAAAAAACCATTACATACGTCCTTGTCATGCATTTAGAACAACTAATGACCTTTAAACATGATGATTCACGATGCCTTTGCATTTTTATTTTTGTTAGATATACTCAAAGATCATTGGTACTCAAGATCTTCACCATCTTATCCATACTACTGATAAAATATATAAATATTAACTGATTTTGCTTGAAATTTTACATTGTGATGAGAAAAGTATACCTCAAAATCATTCCTACCCTCATATTTTTTCAAATATTACATATATATATTCATTAATCTTTGTTCAAAAGAGAGAAAACTTAAAAAAAGAAAATAGTTTCGCAAAGTACCCAAGCTAGTTTGTTGTATTATATCATTTACAAAAGTAAGAAAATACATTTTTTTAATTAATTTTTAGAATATAAAATGTTAGTAAAATGCATTTCACTTTTTTATTATCTTAAATTCGCCTTGTAAAATTTAAAAAATCAATCTTTGTAGTTTCAAAAAAAGAAATCGTAGCAAATAAAAAAATATATTATGTAAAATAAAGATGCGTAATTGAATTTAAATATCAATCTTTTCCATAGCATTAGCAACAATTACAGCACGGTAAAATGACAAAACGTAGTTTTTAAAATATAATATCAATTATCAATGAAATTTTTATATTTTTTGTATATAGGTCAAAACGAGTTCTAATAATTTAATTTCCAATAGAACAGAATTTAACCGGGAAAGAATCATATGCAAGTTATGACTTAGCTTGCATCTTAATCATTTTAGTGACTATTTGTCAAGTTAGGTAAATCATAAACCGTTAACAGTTACTAAAAAAAATAAACATTTTTGTCTTATTTTAATATAATTTGAAACTGAAAAAGTATTCGTTTTCAAAACTCAAAATTGAATTTTATGAAGATCAAGAATTGTAAAATTCAATAAATTAATACAAATCCTATTGTATAACACTTCTATAATTAAAGAGTATATGACTAAAATACTTTCACTATCGTTAAAAAGAATATAAAGTTAATAGATACGTTTTCATGCGTTATCCATCCGGCAAAATTCCTATTATTATCCTATTTATTATTATCCTATTTCAAAAATGTATAAGCAACTTAACAATAACTGGATTGTATTGGATATACATATATATAAATTAAAATATATTTGAATGGACAGGTTTCGAAATATTTGATGTAATCAATTCATTCATAAAACGAAATCTGTGCGAAATAATATTAAAAATTCTTAAGAGAATATAAAAGTTATATAAAATGTATCTTATTGGACTGATAACTGACCTTTAATACGGTAAATAATCCTATAGCACGATGATTACAAGTATCCCATTATATGAAGCTTACATGTTACAAAATAATTACGTATCGGACTCAAAATCATAATTAATATTTTTAGTAGATATATATATAATAATATATCTAATACAAAATATTTGACATTTAAAACATCAAAATTAAGAAATATATATGTATTACACTGCATTTCAACAATAATATATAATAGATTTTAATTAATAGTTTTTTAGGAACGATAATTATCAAAATAATAAGATTAATTACGGTAAGAGAAGTTATTTTCTTCAAGTGACTTATAAATTGGAATTAATTAGATTATATGTACACATACTGTATAATAAATATATTGACGCATATAATTTTCAATTTTTTAATTTTTTACATATTTTATGAGATTTAATGCCCCTAAACTTGACAAATAATTTGTTTTATTTATATTTAATAATTTTTTTATATTTAATTTTTATTTATATTTAATATTTATTTATTCTAACAATAAAAAAACTTAATTCACAATCTTCAATAATATTAATAATTGTTTGAACTTTTATTCATGCGACTATTTCTTATTTAATTAGTTTTTGCAATGTAGTGATTTGTATTGACAACCATTATTGGAAGGATTACATCTTAAATAATCAAACGATTCAAGAAGTGAGAACTATGAATAGCTAAATTGCCAAGTAATTATTGTGTGCACTATCACATAAGAATATATTGTAGTCGTCAATCATTACAACTGATGCATGACTTTTTCTAAATATACATATGTATTATTTTTCAAACGAGGACAGAAGTAAACAATTCAGTTACGGTGTAGACTGAAAATCAATAATGAGCAGTATGAATTAAACCACGATTCTTGGATTGAAGACCAAAATGTGTTAAGGTTATTTTGCAACTAAAAATGAGCAGGAAACCTGAATTCCTGACATCAAATTTTTAAATAAGAAATGGAAATGGATTAAATATACTAAATTCAATATATCGATCAAATTACTAATATAATATAAATAATTAAAAAGGTAACATGTAATATTTAATTTAGAAGAACATCAAACTTTTATTCTTTTATAAAATAATTGTAACAAATGAAATAACATTCAAAAATTAATTAGAATTGGATTGTATTCATTACTGAAATTTCATATGATTTTATATGTAAATATTACAATAAAATTATCTTGAAATAACACAAGAAACAATAAAAGGGTCTAAAATATTGGAAAGAAAATTATAAATATCATAATTTTGTGATTCATAAAAATGATACTTATTTAATTTAGGAAGAAATTAAAAGAATCGCAATAATGAAGAATGAATAAATGAGATTGTATTTGCCTATATTTTATAGCAGAATTTTTAATTAAAATGAAATTATTTTAGGAAATGGTGTTCAGTTGATAAATCCTTGAATTATGAAATTTTCCATATAAATTGTGCTATATACATGAATTACACTATAATAGTTTAAGTAATGACAATGGAAATTTTTTTAAATTGATATAAAAACATATTAAAGACATTCATATAAATAGGAAAAAAAATCGGCCGCAAACTTTTTGCTGTTACTGTTTGGATCTACAATTATTTATAAAACAGAGGTTAAAATGAATTTTAATTATAATTCAAATCTTTAACTTCATTATAATTATTATATAACTTAAATTAAGGAAAATTATAAATTTAATCAGCTCAAACTTACTTATTATCTCGTATAACTCAGAAATATCTATTTTTTTAATAAAAGACTTATACTAATATTAACATATATATATGTTTATATATATACAGAAATATCAGGTGCATATAAATAAAAAGTCATTAATTTTTACTTAGATCGAATTAGAATTTTTTTTGTGCAGACAAATGAGAAAAACCTTAAGCAAGTTTTCACTTTTTTTTGTGTGTAACAACACTGTGATACAAGGTATGGCAATATATTTAACAGTAACTCTCACACTCAGGGAGAAAAAATGAAGAACAGGTATAACTTTTGTAATAATTTCCAAGATGACTCGGCCAATTTGGCATGACAGCCAACGTTGAGGAAGGCCTCTTTATATCTTGGCAATTGACTTCAACAAATTGCTTCATTTTTTCAGTTCGGAATAGTTTTATTAAATGTTATCAGAATTATAATTCATTTTAATTTTGTCATTAATATTTCATCTTTTTATTTGTCTTTTAAACATTTAAAAAGCACGGAATAAATGCTTTCTTACGCCAGTAAACTATAACTATTTCACAAATTTTGTTATATGCAAAGTTATTTTATGAAGTTAAAAATAAAGCACGATCCGTATGTGCAAAAAATGTTTATATTTTTTTAAT
The DNA here is from genome assembly GCA_028565995.1 of Ricinus marginatus. Lineage (NCBI taxonomy): Eukaryota > Metazoa > Arthropoda > Insecta > Psocodea > Ricinidae > Ricinus > Ricinus marginatus. The sequence continues at coordinate 30,660 of JAOWBB010003366.1, read as the reverse complement.
GCTTGAAGGTCTAAAACATAAAAATTTTCATGATAAGATTTACATAAGATTTCATCATACCAATTTTATGTCACAACAACTTAAATTTGTCCTTAGCTTATTGTCTAATCGCTTCAGAATTTTTTTAAGTTTAACCGAAATCATTAAAGGAATGATTTGAATCGCAACTACTTTATTTGTAAAGTTCTGCAAATATTTCATATAAAAATCATGTGAAGAATAATTAAATCATTTAACTAAATTATTCCGCGAAAAATTTGTCTATACATAATGAATAAAAATTATTTTCTTTTTGCATAGTTTGCAAAAAGAAGGAATAAAAGGTTGTCTAGAATCGAAAAAGTTCGTTTTTTTGGATTCATGATCATTCTGGTAGAATATATGGTACATGATTGTTGAAAATACTAATATTATTTAAATAATTCCAAAAAAGATTTAATATTTTTGGAAATTAACAATTTTTTTTGATCTGGAGAAGTTAAAAAAAATTCATCATAGCAATCATAATAATTTTAAAGCATGCAGATTACAAATGCTGAAGATGGTTTATATTTTTATCTGACAAAAAATCATAAATTCTTAATTTTTAAATCATATTGTTTTTGTAACAAACCCGTACAAAGAACGCTATGAGTAAGTTTAAGGTAAAATTACTTGTTGCCAAAAAATTTAATGGACTGGAAAATATTTTCATATTTACAAATCAAACTTACATAAAAATTTTGATTTGCTATTCTTGATAATTTTTCACATATTCATGAATAATATATTACTTAAATACTTGTTAACTTTAAACTAATTTAGATTGCTTTGCTTCATTATTATAAATTAAATAACGAAAGTGATTTTACTCTTCAAAAGAATAAATTTGCTAAAGAAATTAGAAGTTGATAATAAGACTCCAGTAAAGGCTTGATCATCCCAGTGAAAAAGAAAGATACAAGGATTAATAAGATAATTAATAGTTATGCAAAATTTTGATTAATTGAAGAAGAAAGTGCATAATGGAGGACGAAAACCTGTTCGAAAATTCATATAAACTCGTTAAAAAATTTATATAACGATATAACATATATCTCGGCTACGCAATTCAACCGAAGCATGAAGCGATTATATTATAGACATAGACAATTCCAGCTGCAGCAAGAATTATTATTATTTAGAAAGTTGTCATAAATAACCGCTTTAAAAAACTGCTGTCTCACAGCTCAAAGTGTAGCATTATGAAACTATTTTAAATGTGTCCACACTGAGTTTAAAATTTACTGCTTCCTAAAATTCTATCTTTATAAGCCTTTCTTTTAATTTTGTCACATCACTATGTCACGTTTATAAATTAACTTCCTCGCTGTTGAATAATATATCAAACGACCTTTTACAGCTGACATAAGGAAAATATATTAACGATCATCAAGAAACCACACAAATTTTACTGCTTTGAGTGCTCCGCATTTATTTGTAATAAACCGTGGATTAGAATAATCATGAAAAAAGAACATATTCACTTTATTAATTTGTAATTTTATTATAAACATCAAATGCCACAATAACAGTATCACAAATATGAAACCGTGAAAAAGAAGTCAATCCGATTCTTTAAACATTTTTGGCTTTTAAACAAAAGCTTAGAAACTTAGTTTCAATGTTCTATAGATAATCTTCTGGTGTTCCACATTCATTACTCAGCAAAAACAAAATTAAATAATTTCCCAGTATATGGCAAACATAGTTAACTTAGAAATTTAAAATTTCGTCTCCAAAGAGAATTTAATTAAACAAAAATATATGATTCTAAATATGTATTAATTTCGATTTTCAAATTATTTTGATTTAAAAAATATGACAGACGATAAATGGAAATAAGCTGAAATAAAAAAATGTCAAAACATATGGAAAAAACAGAGTTGTAAACAGCAACTAATTCGATCTAAATAATGCCACTTCTTTTTTTTCCTTTTATGATGTGATGTTTCTTTTCTATACGGTTCCTATGTAATTACATTAACCGTATTTTAACCTATATTTCCCTCTTTTAAATAATAAAATTGATAAATAGATAGGTGGCGAAAGGCAAATCAGTAATAACTATAAGTAAGATTACATAGAGCAAAAGATCCAAAAATAAAAATAAAGGAATATTGAATTAAGAAAAATACTACTAATACACTTACGAAAAATTAATTATGCAAAAAATGATTACTTCATGAATATAACATTTTGACTTCATTAAATATTTATAACAATAACTCTGTGGATTATAAGCAAAATAATTGCTTTTTTAAATATAAACTAAAAATTTTCAGCTAGGTTGTATAAATAAAAATTATTTTTATTTATATAAAATCCTTTCAATATTTATAATTAATTAAACATCAAATTTTAGACAGTTTTCTTTTTGTTTTGAAAGAGTTAAAATGAATCAAAGATATTGGCAAAGATGAAAGTAATGGATCAATATGCCACTATATATATACACATATAAATCAAGAATATCTAATAATGTTTCGCACCATACAATTTTTCATTGTCATTTATGATGTATTACATTTCATTTTATTATTTACTTTTATTATCTAATTCGAATTATATTGATTAATGAATTTCTTTATATTTATTAATATAAATAAGTAATTCTATATCAATATAAATTTAGTATATAGCGATATAAATCTTAACACTGAGCTAAAGCAAGAATCAAATTTATTGCATAATTGATACTACAGATAAAAATAAAAAAAGGAGAAATCTTAAGAAAATTATTATGCAATTTTTACTATAAATTTTTTTTTAAATTTTTCACCGAAAAATTTACTTTCAAAAGGAAGTCAATATGAAAATATATATATAATTTAGTTGCAATTTTTATATAATGAACTTGTTCATCATAATAAAATATATGAACATTGATTAGCAGGCAGTTGTAAATAATTATTTTAAGTGTTCGAAATTTTTTCATTAATTTAAGTAATTTTTTTTAAAGTTAAACTTTAATAAAGTATATATTTTTAAAATTTTTTTCTCCTTGCTATTTACCAAATTTTTTTTCTATTTTTACTTGAAAAAAATTAAAAATTAATTTTAACCCAGCTAAAATATAAATATTTGTCATTTTTATCAAGCCATTTGGTTGCAAACAATAATAACATCCTTTCATAAATCCAATTATAATTATTTTTATAGCTCTAAAAAAATTTTATTTTGCATGTTAAAGTCTTTGTTTTTCGTTAACACAAAATTGCACAAAATGTTTCACATTATATCTAACTTTGTAAAGCATATCAATAGGGTGTTACAAATTTTATTTGTAACATAGATTATTATTATCTATTATATTATTCTACCTTGAAAACATAATTTATTAAAATTAATTCAAAATAGATGAAGAACATCCAATGTCAATGGATTTTTTAATAATATAATGAAAGAGATTCAAAATGAAACTCTTCCCTTCTTTTCTCTCTCGTGACTTCAAGTAGTTTGATAATGTCAATGATTAAGTTTGTCCATTATGAAATTACTAAAGGAAAAAAAAGTTTTTTTCCCATATATTGTATTATTTTTGTAATTATGGACATTTTGCTTTTTTCCATAAGAAAATAAAAGGTAAAATAAAAGAATATTTTTGATTTGACAAAGATTGAAATATATTAACTAAGTGATTTTATAAATTATATAATTAATATATATCCTTTATTCTTAAAACATCATAAAATAATATTTGATTTTGCATGAACATTTTGAAAATTAAATAAATAAATGAAATTTACAATAATTTATTTTTTCCGATGTGAATATATTGATTTAATCTTCCAATTCAAACAAAAGCGAAATTATTGGTTTAAAAAAAATTACATATATAAAACTTCATTTTTATAAAAAATATACACATTTTTTTTATTTTTCAATAAATTTCTTTTTCTTTAATGTCAAATAAAGGGTTTTTATGGAGCCGATAATTCAGTAAAATGAAATTTAAAAAATTAGATCTGATTCTTATCTGATAGAGTCTAAAATCCGTCCTTACTTATAAGATGTAAATATAATTTTATTTCAGTTACATCTAATTTAATTCTTAAACCCCCCCACATGAAGTAATTGTTTAATAATGGACGTGATAAACGAGCTTAAATATCATGTTTTTCAATGATAAGCCTAAGCAATTTAAATACTGCAAGGAAAATGGTGACTCTTGTAATATCCAACATAATTTTTCCGCATTGTAGTCAACGTGTGATTACTTGCGATTAAATGTAAAATTAAATAAAACATATGGTGGAGCAATAAATTTTTTTAGAAATAAAATTCAACCCTCTCATAAGACAAAATAAATCTAAAATGTAAAATAAATAAATGAATGAAGACGTTTTTAATGTCTTTATTCAAAATTTAGACTAATAATTGATATTAATTTTTCCAAAAAGGTAAAATATACACAAATCATGAAATAGCTAAAATAAAAAAATTTGTATTGTGATTAACTAAATAATAAATACAAAATATTCAAATGACTGATGCTGAATCAAAATTTATGATAATTCAAATTCAAAATAATCAATATGAAAGAGAATTAATTTATTAAAAGAGAACAAATTTTCAATATAAAAGTATAAAGCACTATTAAAATAAGAAAAAGAAAGTAAGATATATGACTTAATACTTTATTTATATTATAACTAACATCATTTCACTTAATTATTTTTTAATAATCTTTACTGATTGTATTTTGATGTGAAAATTATGTAATTAATAACATAAAGGTCAACTATATAACATTCTAAATGAAAGAAAAATCTTAAATTTGAAGCAAAATTTGACATTTAATATTGTTAAAAATGTTAATCCTTAAAATATCATGAGAAAAATAAAATCACATAAATATATTATATTGGTATCTATAATATACATATGTAATATACATATATATTTTTATATTCTAGATTAATAACTAGTATTGAAGCTTGCATAAAATCTGATGTAGCATATTTATAAAGAAAATTAATTGGCTCTTTAAAAAAAAGTAAAGACAACTCAATTAGATAAACAATTAGATAACTTAAAAAATAAAAGATAACACCACAATTTGAATATTCATAAATAACTGCAAAATTAATTAAGGAAATGACTACCATTTGAAACAAATCCAGGCTTACTTATTGTGTATATCTGTATCCACTTAAAATGTATGAAACAAGTTTGACAAGTAGAGCTTGACAAGTGATTGCAGTTTTTCAAAATCAAATTAGATTTTTCACTTACCATCTTTTGGCAAATTCCGTATCACATTAACTGCAGCATTAAATTTCTCCTCTGTTGTCATTTTTCAGTTATATTCTTTAGCAATCATACCTTTTAAAATAAAATTTAAAAAATATTATCAAATATCGCGAATTAATAAAAAAAATTATAATGGCAAACCGAAAAGAAAATAGATTCGATAGATTTCGTAAAGAATGTTAACATTCAGAATCCATCTGCTCACGCGTGTAAAGTGTTGTTTCTTAGAAATAAAATGAAAAATTATTTAAAGTTACAAGAATTGAAAATAGAAATGTACGATTAAATGTTTTTCCGCCATTTTGGAAAATAATGTATTCGATAGCTCGCATGCGAATGCTATAGAATCGAAATTTCACTCGAATGTGATTTCAATTAACCAGACAATAGATAACATATGCCAGCTATGCGTGCGGCAATGACTTGTGCATTTTTTGTAGTAGACGAATTATTCATCACCCCGGGGGAATTTATATTTGTTTTCTTCTATTTAATTCGACCTTGACGGTTTTTTCTTTTGAATGGAAGAATTAATTTGTTGTTTAAAATAGTGCCAATGCCAGGGAGAGAGGAACATTTGTATTACATAATACATAACAATAAACAATTGAAATTTACGATGTTTGCTGCTGGAATATCGCAAAAAATTTGCAATTCGATTTCGACATAAAGCGGCAAAAAAAAAAGTTCAAATATGACAATTAGGCAAACGCATGAGATTCTGTATAGATTCTTTAAAAATGTGGTAATTATGTGAAATTAAATTTTTTTTGCAATGATGAAAATTGAATAATTCGATGCTTGTAAAACGGAAAAAGGAAAAAAACTTTACTCTTTTAATTGTATTGAGAATTGACATCATACTAAAAAAAATTGAAGAAACAATTATGTCATTTTAAAATTCCGATGTTTGACATTCATGTAAAATTAGTTTTTTATTTAATTTTAATTCATGTAACAAGATAACATCATTTTATCTCATGGGCATTGTTCTGCAAAAATATTTTATTTCAATAAAAAAAAAGCAATTACAAAACTATGAAAATGACCCGTATGTTTACCAAATTGACAAAAAAATTATATCTTGAATAATTATATTGTGCAAATTAAATACCAATAACAGATCTATGGAAACAATCGCGAGTGAATTAACTATTTTTATTGAAAAGGAGATTCACATTATACAAAGTAAAGCTACACACTAATCAGTTTTCATATGCGCAAAAGTAATGAATTGAAAACTTTGATTTCTCATGGTGGGGTTTTTTATAACAAATGCTAAGAAAACTTGATTCTGGTTGCTTGAGGTTACAAACAGTGGAACGTTTACCTTTCAAACTTGTTACATTTCTTTCTAAACTAGATAGAAAATTTTTAAAAAATCGTTGACCTTTTTTTTTTGCTTTAAACACTTATGTAAATCTTATTATTTTTTATTTATATAACTGAAATTTAGTTTTACTTTTATGAAAAAATATAAGATTTCGTTCTGCGTTAATGATAAAACTTAAAATGACATTGAAATATATCAAAAGATAAAAATATTATCTTTTGAGAGTAATTCTGATGTTCAATGGCTGCAAAAAGTTTGAAGAAAAAAATATCCAAAACCCATGAATTTCTTTTTATGCTATGTATTCCAGTCAATATTAATTATGAAATATTGTTTTTGAATAATCTCCAATAATATTTCTCGGTCAAAAGTCTTTAAGCAATGATTTTGGTATACATTTCTTTAAAAACTAGACTTGAATACAAATTTTTTAAGAATGTTTTGCACAGTAAATTTGAATAGTATTATATTGTAAGAACTGTTTATCATGAAATTTGATATATTATTTTAGATCGAAACAAAATCGAACATTTCAAAATAATATGAATTTTTAATTTACGGCTTTTATTTAAAATGTTCTTAAGATTTGATGAAATAAAAATTTTGTCATAAAATTCATTCTCTTAATCAGTAGTGAAATCAATCATGGTGATTTATAAAGTGTGATTCATACGATAATCATTTAAAAAACATGGTCCGTATATTTACCAGATATTTTCCTTTTGTAAAGGCTGGTTAATACATATCATTAAAATCCGCTCTTTTGATTCAACATTTTGCATATAATCTCATACGTTCAGGCAATCAAAAGAATCAGTTTTCTGATTGCTCTGAATTATGTAAACTAGTATAAACAAAATTATGAACTTCTTGAATTCGGATTAAATCTGTAAGATCAAATTTGAATTTCAGACATTTTTTATTCACGCTAATTCGATTTATTCCTTATCTACAAATAAGCAATTCTATTTGAATCCATATTAATTTAGCATTTTTAAAGCTTAGATACGAGGTATCTCCAAGCTATTTGTTTCATTTGTATTCTTCTTAATCTTATTATTCCTGTATTATAAAGAGTTTCGAACAATATGCAAGTATGTGTTGAACTAGTTAATATTAATTGTCAATTATAATTACAGTAACAATTAGAGTCTCAATTGTTACAAAAAAACCGTCTTCGGATATATTGAAAACTGAAGCCATTATTTAATGCATGATGATTGTAATATCTCGCCTTATAAATCAATAAATCTCGTTTTTTTTTTTAGTTCAGACATCAGTAGTTTGATTTCGTTAATGTTAATCCCTTACAAAAAATCAAAATTAGCGAGAATATTTCGATTGCTCCTGAAAAGTTAAAATATTCAGTTTAATACGAGAAATTTTAATTCATTTACATTATATATATTTATTATGCATAAATACATTTTGGTAAAATATTTTTTTCAGTCATAAAAGACGATAACCACTTAAAGCAATCAAACTAATAGCATCTATCAAAATTTGAATATCATATTGTAATTACAGTAAAAATAGGAAAATTATTTTTCTTTAGTTAGCGCTATGGTGCCTTTTTTAGAGATTAGGGAAGTTTCTTCACCAAGAGGATGGGATGCTGACTTTATAACTCTTTTTACATCTGTACATTTTTAACATATTCATCTTCGTTTGAACTTAATTTTTGCTCTTCTAAAAATTTTAAATTTGAACTAAAAATAACTCAATAATATCATGTCTGCTTGCATGGAAAATTACGCCAGACATTTATACTCCTGTAAAATTTCCGTTGCCTGATATTGACTGGATAATAGAATTATTCTGGGCAATAATTGGTAAATTTTTTTACGATTTTCATTTACCTATTTATACTTCCTACATGATTAGAATTGCAGAAATCCTTTTTAAAACTGAAAACTCATTAAAACAAAAAAACATTTAATCTTATTGTTAACAGAAAAAGAACTAATTCTTTGTTCTTGTGCTAAATTCTCGGCTAGATCACTATTCAGTTCATGTTATATATTATTAAGAACAATTTTAATATAAGAATAAAAAAAAGTTTTAATGTTTATTTCCTCAAGAAAATTATGAATTAATGTTACCGAAATATAAATTAACTGAAACTGAGCGAATTTTCACAAATATTAGTTTCATTCCAAAACTTAAATTCTATCCTAAAATTATTATTAAAATAATAAATTATGAAATATAAAAATTAGTCTTTGAAGCAAAATATTATGATTTTATTGAATTACTTATAATCCCCCAAAAAATTATTTTTTCTATTAATACTTAATTTGAACCAAAATTATTCTTTTATTAAATTTGATTTATCATACTAATTACTTTTATAGTTTTATAGGTCTTCATATTTACAATATGAGTAATATATTTTGTTTCAAACACTAATGAATGTCTAAATTCAAATATTCATTTCCTATTAGATCCATCCTTTTAAAAGAAAGTGGTACCAATTAATAAAATTAAATAATTTTAACTGAAATAATAAAGATATCAGACTTCGAACAGAACATTAAATTTAATTCCCATATTGATAAAATGAATCAAAAAATATATTAGCTTAATATAATCGAAAATCGACAAAGAAATTCATTTTATTAAAATCAAGAATTACAATGTAGTGGTTGTATTAAAAAAATATTAATTTCTTTCTTACATTAAATTTTTTTTAACTCCTTCACACAATTTTCAATCATTGCTTTTCAATTTCAATACAATTTTTTCAATACAAACTCACGGAAAACATATTCATATTGTTTCCCCCTGAAATATTCATCCATAACAAAAACTTATATTAAATTTACTATTACAATTAGTTGTTAGTGCTAATATCTATTTGAATTTTCTTTTATTTTATTTTTTAGTAAAAATGCAATATTAATGTGTTTCTCTAAATTTATTTGTTTATCTTATTAAAACATGGCATAGGTCATATTCATCTAAAAACCTTCAATACTATAACATTCGTATTTCAATTATAAATTAGTCTTATAAAAGTTTTATTAGAACATTAACAATAACACACTATTACAGACAGCTTAAATTTAATAAAGTAACAATAAATCAATCACACCTAAAAACATGTTCATAAACAATACTCTTTAGTAAATCTATTAGTCCTTGCACCTACAATATATCTTGAGATTCCATCTATAAGAATATCATCATTTACTGATAAATCATTTTTTTTATAATTACTGTGCTGAAACTATTTTTGATTTGAATGTTCAAACAGAATCACCTCTATCCTGCAATTTGCCTAAATAAAAATATATAAACATCAGTTTTCTGCTCATAATTTTTATTGATCAAGAGACATTTACTCATTAGGTGGTAGATGTTTTCTCAGTTGACATACATGAAAAAAGTTAAGATAACTTTTTTGAAGTGCATTTAGCATTTAAAATTTTTAATAGAGATCAAAACAGAAGTTCTGTTATCTACTATCTGTGATTTTAAATTTTTTTTCAGCTTTTAATTTCTCCAATTTGAATTTAATTTGCTTCCTTCTGTTAATCAGTTTCTCTCTTGTTTCATCTATTGATTCCATTTCTGGAGCATAGCAAACATGTAATATAGAACCATAAAATGAACTTGAATCTAACTTTTTTTTTGCAAACCTATAAATAAATTACAAAAAAGCTATTAAAAACCAATATTTTATCATTTTCAACAATAGTAAATGTAAAAAGGCAATTTATTTCATTTTATATTCAGGCAATATCATATCGTTATTTATAAAATAACCTTGCTGATTCTATTTTGAGATACTGTACATGATAAAGTTGTGTGAATTCTTCAATATCAGGATACTTTGGAACTAATTTAATTGATTTAACAATCCCATATTTGCAGCATTGGGATTTTAATTCTTCCAGCAAATTTAAACTAGGTACATTAAATATTAAAAGATGATGTGACTCATCATTTATAGTGTAAACCTGCAAAAAGAAAAAGCAAATTTATAATTTATTTAAATTCAAAATTCATTCTTTCAGATATAAAAATTATAATTGTGTTCAATAATTTTAATTTCAAATGCTTAGAATATGAGAAATGTGAATATACTGTAAAACATTTTACTGTTTATTTCAAAAGATATACAAAAAACAAAAGAAAACAAAAGAAAACAAAATATAAGTTTAAAACTTTTAAAATCTAGAGTAAATATTTAATTAAATTTACATTGAATTTACTTTATTTAGTCAAAGTTAATAAATGAGTGTAATTATTCTTAAACTGATTAGAAAAAGAAATCTATATAAAGAACATACATTTTTTGCTAATTTAAAAGAATAGATTGATTAAAGCTATGAACTTCTGAAATATAATAGGTTATTAGTTAATATTCATGGTTCATATTCTTTGAATTATTCGTTTTACAGAAAAATTTAAGAAGTGTAATTTAATAGAATGGAGAAATGTATTTAAATAATTTTAAATAATAAAATAACATATAATAAAAAAATACATATATAAATAATACATATAAAATATAATTTTAAAACGAAGTTTTTAAATTAACAATATTCCGGAATCAGACTAATATCTCAAAAGAATCAAATACAATGAAAATTGCTTATGTAAAATACTAATTTTTTATGTTAATAACCCTTAATAACTTTAAAAAAATTTTAAGAATTTATGTTACAATTATGTAGACGTTCATTTAAATCTTTTCAAAAACAATTGCGAAAAGACTTATACAAAGTTAAATTTATAAAATAATGTGATTTACAATCGATAGGTAAGATACAGATATGCCCAACGATCATTAATTGATACCTTCTTGAAATGCACAAATAGCAAAAACATTGGTGAAGCAGGAAGAAATGATTCAGTTAAATAATATTACAGAGCACTTGTGACCTAACCTTGACAGCAGTCAATTTCCTTCCTTGTCGATAGGGAGGTCTTGTTTCGCAAATATTCAATTTCTTGTGATGCTCCTGAGGTTCGATTATTTTTTTGCCTGTTTTTTCCATCAGACCGTTAGAATGTAGAGGTAGCAATTTTATTTTTTATGCGACAGATATTTCTGAACAATCCTAGAAATGCACGTTCAGAAATCTTGACATTTCTCTTAGAGGACTTAAAAATAACGATTCTTATTTTTATCATTTAATAATAAAATTAATTCAGAGGATAAGAATTGCTGATTAAAATTTTTAAATGTCTATAAATTAGCAAGATTTTGAAGTATTCCCTAGATTGTGGAACAAAACAGTTATGGAAGCCATTTTTAAAATTCTTTAGCGTAAATTTTTTGGAATTTGGTGTGTAAAATTAAAAGTATTGTTTCCGACCGGTAGGCATTAATGACAATGATTTCTGTTGCTCCCGAATGGAATTTTTTATGTCTGTTAAAAAATATCATATTATGAAAGGAGGACTTTAATTGATTTTGTACACCGCTATGCCTTATAATGAAGCTAATGAATTTTCTCACTTTGTGCTCTAGTTATTTGATTGTATTAATACGTAATTGCTAATAATATATTTTCCTAGTTTTTATGAGGCCAAGGCATTCTTAATTAAAGTTTGATGCCTGTCCTGTTCTTCGCGAGATCCTTACGATTCATCTGCTTTTATTAATAATTTTATTTTAAAAAACCTAAATTAACTTTAATAAAAGAAGTTTATAAAAATTAAATAAGTATCTAAGATAAATTCTTTCCCAGCTGCTAAAAATTCTAATCTTCAAATAATCAGTACGTTAAATAAATAAGAAAGATCAACTCTACATCGAAATTACATGTTTTGCTTCACTGAACTACTACATCCATTTATCTACGCCGAATTTGGCATTTCAAGAAGCTCGAGGGAACCGTTTTGAGAATCTTTGTCTCTTAATGTTTTAATACTTTGTTCATTGCAATGTAATAAAGACTCAAAAATTTCCTTCATAATCGCTAAATAAATTTTAAAATGTTGAAATAAATATTAAAGATTTGATGTTGCGATAAAATTGAATACAGCTTGAGAATATCGTGTAGAGATTTCACTTACAGATCTCTATTCATCTTACAGATATCTTCTATCAAACTGCTCTGAATATAAATCAGATTTATAAAAGAGTAAAATTTCGAAGTTAAAATAAGACAGATAAATTTATAAACAAAATAAATAATGAAAATTGCCAAAAAAAGAATTCAGAAAGGATGCTAAATATATAAATTTGAATTTCAATCACAATATAAAACACGTTTATCTAGGCTTGTTTTCAAATTAAATTTATTGGCTTATTGCAAGATTCGGAGATTTTATTAGAAAACCAAATTGGAAAACTCTTCATCTTCATTCTTTCATTTGCAATATGCGAGCTGTTGCACAACAAACATCAAGCAACTGCAAATATTCGCTAGCTCCATCTTGCAGTCGGGGGGCGGCAACCTGAAAATAAAATTTCATGAATATTATTTCAATTTTTTAAACTGAAGATATGAAGACGGTCAAAAACTAAGTTTACAGAAATAAAATTTTTATTCTAACCGATAGTTTTTCGAATACAGCTGCCTTTTCGACATCTGATAATTTGAAATTATTAATAATATGTTCGTTTAGTTGTTCAAAAAATTGACTTATAGAATAAGCTTCTATTAGAAAATTATTAACCATCTTTTCAATTTCATCATAATCGTTCTTGGAGCAAACATCCAAAACTTGGTGAATTACGGTTTCTGGTATTATCTGAAAACAAGGAAAATGACTGAATTTCTTAATATACTGAAAACTGAAAAATTCAAAATTGTTGTGCGTATTTAATTATTTTATAACTAATAAGTTATAATTAAAATATTTATGTTTTAATTATTTTATTATTGGAATCAGTTTTTCCTCCATAAGGCGTTTGACATGTAATTGTCATACTCCGAAAAAATAGAAAAAATTTTTACCTTAAAAATTAAAAAAAGTAAAATATCGTTTATTTTATATGAATCATATACAAAATAATATAGAACAACTCCTCATTAAAAGAAACTTATTTTACCTAAATAATACCAACATTTTTATTACAAAATAAATTTTAATAAAGATTAGTCAAAGAATATGAGAGAATGAAAAGCTAGTTAGTTAAAATAAAGAAGACTTTAACAAAATTAGTAAATTTTCAAAGTTTTATGTATATCTTACTTCAGTAACTTCATAAACATCATCCTTGGTAATTTCTTCATCATCATTTTTGAGCCTTGCACAAGACTGAAGTGTAGTAATGGCTTTTCTCATATCACCATTGCAGCATTTAATTAGAACTGATAATGTTTCATTATTGCAATTTATGTTCTCTTCTCTACATATCTCCTCAAGTCGTTTGAGCATTTTTTCTTTACCTAAAATAATTTGATTAAATTAACACATTATTTTTATTTAATAAAAAACAACAAACATTTTGTAATTTATAGTTGTTATATTAGAACCATATAAACTTATACTTTATAATTAATTCTTACCAATTGGTTTGAACCTAAATTTGGTGCATCTAGAAGTGAGTGGAGGGATTATCCGACTTACATAATTGCAAACTAAACAAAATCTAGTTGTTTTGGCATTAACTTCCATAATTCTCCTAAGTGCTGCTTGGGCTGCCTTAGTCATGGCATCAGCTTCATCAAGGATTATTATTTTGAATGGTGGACATGATTGACCACTGAACCAAAGAATGACAGTTATTAAATAAGAACTCAAAAATTCTTACTATACATATAACATAATACATATTTAAATAATTATCTTTTATATTTTTGTAAGGTAATATAATGTAACACATTTAAACAATTTATGATATCACTGAAAAGACTATATGTGAGCCCTGAAATTCTGTAAATTACAATTTTAAGACTAATGATTTATATTAAAAAAATTTAAAATATTAGTTTACTTTTATTATTGTGATTAAAACAATTATGGTTTATAAAATATAAGCAAATAATATCAGCTTAATTTAGTTTAATTTATACTTTATGCAATTTTTTTTTGGCTCAACATGCTTAGTATTTAATAATTTGGAATTAAACTGATAAATCAACTTACTTAGCCCCTACACAACTTGCAGACAATTGCGAAAATGTTTTGACCTTTTCTCTAATAACTTGAATACCTCGATCATCTGAAGCGTTAAGCTCCAATATTCGCTCTTTGTACATATCACCAAACAGTTGCCTTGCAGCGGCCAGAATGATCGACGTTTTACCGGAGCCGGGTGGACCATACAAAAGTAAATTCGGAAAATCTGCACCTTGAATGCATTGATGGAGGATCGATACAACATCAGATTGTTCGACAACTTCATCGACAGTTCTGGGTCGACTGAAAGAATCGTTAATTCTTTGAATGATTGTAAGATTAGGTTATATTGTTCGTCCGCCATAATTTAAAATCCTCAATCTCAGTGAGTAATTCTAATTACTTACTATTTTTCTACCCATGGTATGAATTGGGATTTGCGCAGAATCTTTCCCGAAGTGCTCGGCTTTGAATCTACTACTTTGGTAAACTGAGAATTTCCTAATTTACCGGTTTTAAGAAAAGCATCCATACTGGGATTAACGTAAGTTTAATGTAGCTTGCTTGTTTTGGCTTCAAAGCGCATGCGCCTGTAATATCCGCCAAATTCAAGAGTTCAACATATCAACTATGTCACTAATTGAATAAAATGAATATATTTAAATATCAGTTCTAAAAGTTCTCGACTTTTTTATCTATATTGCTTTCTTCTAAACATGTTTGTAAAATTTTAAAATTTCCCTTTTCGGAATATATACAAGTTTCTTCTTTCCCTTAGATGTTTTGGAAAGTTGCACTTCAATGTTTCTTCAAAATTTTCAGATTTAAATAATAAAATCTCAATTAATTTTCATCAAAGATATATTAACCAAAATACAGAATACTCTTCTTTTTTTCCCATTTATTGATTTGTATCACTTAACATGATAATCTTGATAAATCGAATTATTGTAGTTCAAATCTTTCTTTTAAATGTCATCTCTTTACGATTAAATATATAGATTGTAAATGAAGTTAAATAAACCTAACTAATTATTTCAGGAACGGAATCATCATATTCATTATTTCTTGTAGAAAATGTATATAAAAAATATATAAAAAAAAAGAAAATAAAAATACAAAAATTATTAGTTGAAAAATATTGAAAAAGGGTAAAACTAAAACAATTTGAATTCATTTTCATTCCTCAAATCCATATGTTGCTGCACTACTACAAATAAGTAATATTACGAAAGATTTCCACCCTACACCTGTATACTCATTCTCCTTTATTATATGATTATTAGAGGAAAATAATAGAATTCAAATCTTTATTAATTTATATGAAAAAGAAATAATAAAATACTGCGATATCAACATTTAGTTAAGACGTGCAAAAACTGCGAAAGTAATTAAATTCTGAAAAAGAATTTTATGTAATTTATTCCCTTCCGCTGCCATTGCTATTTTTTGAGATCTCTGTATATTTAGTACAATCAATAAAATTTTTTTAACATTTTTCTAAGATCTAAATTTTATTATTTTTTTAATTCTTCTATCAAACTGGAGGTAGTTTATATTTTTATAAAATATGCATTTAAAGAGGGCACAATAATATTTTCCGCTGATCATTTACAATATATACATAAAATCTTAGCTTTATAAATCACTAAATCAATGTAATGGAGAATTAATTTGTGCCTATATTAAGTAAATAACTAATATTTAGTATTAGAATAACAAAAGTAAAACGAAAATTAATTTATTTAAAAAATACCTAATTTCATCTTTAAATTACTCGTTATTTGCACATATTTTAATATACCGTCATAAGAAATAAATATCTATGTAGTGCGTTTAATAAAGTAAAAAAATTCAAGTGGAAATGAAAAATTATTATTTGTCTTTTCCTGATTTGAAAACCGTAGGCATATATTAATGTTTATGTAATTTTTTTAAAAATGCCATACGAAAAATGTTGACTTTTTTAAAATATATTTCTTAAAAGATAACTTATTTGCAATTTTAGATATTGGATTTTGCAATTTAGATATACTTGCATATTGATATATTTGCAATTTCCTAATTCCAAACAAACATGCATACGTAATTTACACAAATGAATTGTTTTCATTTACGACAGTTAATATGTACCTAATTTCGCAATATAATTCTCATACATTTCATAAGTATTTCTGACTGCATTTTTTAATTTAGAGGAATTAGACAATTTTTTAAAATCAGAATTTGCAATAATTATATTAATGTAAAAAATCATTAAAATATAGGAAATTTTCGTGCGAGAATGACTAATTAGGATATATTTATATTTTTAAAAAATATATATATTTATGAATTGCAAAAATATTTTATCCAAGTATAATTTTTTCAATAGTTATAATTCTATATAGTTTTTTATATGACCCGAATTTAATGCTTCAATCCAAAATCCATTACTTCTTTTTTTTAAATTCATCAGTAAAAAATTTCTGTAGTTTTTCGAAAAATAATTTTACATTACATATTATATTTGAAATAATCAATATACTACAATTTTATTTTTAATGCCGTTTCTTTTATTTTTTATATATAAGTTAGTTTATCTATTGAAATATTATTCAAAACTCGCACAATTCAGAAAGCAAGAAAGCTTAAATATTAAAAGTTCACTTGTCTCAATTTCTTTGCATAATTTGGAAAATGCAATTTTAATGCTTACGCGATTAACGTTTAAAACATTTTCTGACAAAAATTTGTACCGCATAAAATGGGAAAAACGAAATTATTTCTATCTGATAATTATCTTATTTCATTTGACTACTAAAAAGTTCGGTTCTTTTCAATATTCCTTTAGGCGGAAATTGCATTACATTGAGTGAAGATAATCCTCAAAAACATATATTAAACATTCCATTTTGCAGAATGTAAAAAAAACAAAACATTGGGTGCGCTTTTTTGTTAATTTTATTAAATGAATTATCTTTACTCTTTAGATTGTACTAAAACTTGAATATTAAAAAAAATAGCTAAAACTTTTCAAACTTAAAATTAAGGCAGAAAAGTCTTATTATGGCAGCGAAAGTTACAAATCTAGATAATATATTTTTATTTATAGTTCATTTATCACAAATTACTGATTTTGAATTGTAAAAGAAATTTTTAAAAAGGAATATAATTAAAAAACCAAAAATTATCTCATTTAAGAGTTTTTCCCCTACAAATCAGGGTACTGATAAAAACAATTGTCTACCCAAAATTTATTCAAATTATTAGCCTCATTTACAACTTAATCCTTAAAATTTTTTTTAAAATTTTGATTAATAATTAAATAATTTATTATTAAATGAAAAATCTAAAAATTATCGGACAACGTATCAATGTTAGCAACACTTAGTTATAAAGATTCCATCGTTAAATTAAGAAGTAATATTAATAAAATATAGGTCATGGTATCGATTTCTGACTTGTCAATTCGCCCCATCTCGTTTCGAAGAAGGATCTCATGGCGTGTCCCGCTTTGCCCACAGGTGAATCGTCTTCGTTAAAAGTTTCGCAGTTATTAAAAATTTGTCGAACATCAAAGACAAATTCGTCTTTAGTTTTATATCTTAAAAAAAATTTAATTTAATCAATAAATTATTTTTCTTAAGCACTCACAATGAGTTTCATACGAACAAAATTTACTTACAAGCCATCAGTGAGTCGCTTTTTAATTGTGGAAATATCCATAGGACACTTTATGATTTTTCTATAGGTTGGGAATTGTTTGGTGTTAACTGGTAAAAGAAAGGGCCAAGCCTCATCCTGACTTTCCATTTCTTCAATCAATGTCTGAGAAAACAAAACGAAAGATTTAAAAATGTTTGAATTAGCAGAAGAACATCTTTACATTGCACATTTCATCTTACCTTGCAAGCATTTAGTTCTTTGCACAGTTTCTTACTTATTCTCTCTTTTTTACCAACTGCGGCGGTTGGTTGCTGCGGTGATAAAGGAGGTGGTTCATCATTTAAAGCTGAATTTGAGCCTGTTAAAGAGCTGGCGCTTGGAATTGGACTAAGAGGAACACATTCCTTATCTTTTCCTTCCTTTGATGGTGTTGCAGATGACAAAGGTAAATCTTCGGCATCTGTTTCATTATCCGATCCTTCATTTGTTTTGTCATCATTTCCACTTCAAAAGGAATTGAGTAAAATTAATATTTCGGAATTAATTACTATGAATTTTGTGGAAACTAAGCAAATACAGAATTAATACCTGTTGCTTTGATCCCTTTGATCTTTGGAATCTTCTTTAGATTTTAAATCTTTATTTTTTCTCCAACCTAATTTTCGGCCACATTTTTTTTTAGGAAACTTGATGGCACAATTTGCGCAATTCCATTTGCTTCTAGGTATCTGAAAATGGCAAAAAGTGCTTATTATTTGTTTTTGTCTATACAAAATATCCAAAACGTTAAATTCTTAGATAAAATGATTGTGATGAAATTAATCGAATTTATTAAGTTCAAAACATAGAGGACTAACCTTAAGCAAAGGAGGATTGAGACAATCGGCATGATAAGCTCTTGGACAATGTTCACATAAAACGAAATTTTTAACTGGCCTTTTTCCGCAAACTATGCAGTTTCTTTCTCCGCTTGCTTTATTTTTGCATTCGTGGCAATACCAATCTCCCTCTGGTATAGTTTCCATTTTCGGTTTAAAGCAATACATGTGATAGCCCCTATCGCAACCATCGCAAAGAAGTAATTTGTCCTCGTTATCTCCACTTTGACAAAACTGACAGTTCTGAAAAAAAAATTTGACATGAGTGAAAGTGGGCACTAATAAAATCGAATATAATTCAATATGTATCACGGTATTTCTAATTTTTTACGATACATACAGCTTTCATAATGCTTTTATCCCAAGCAATGCAGGACTCTAACATATACAGTGCCATCGATAATTGAGCAGGCGTGTGAGATTTTAATACTGCTTCTCTCCATATACCTAAACCTAAGAGTAAGAAAAAATATTTATAATAAAAAATACATCTTAAAAGAGGATTATCACCTGAAATTAATAGAGTTACCTTTTGGAATAGATTCGTCTTGATCAGCTTGAATTCCTATCCCACCTTCGGCAGTTGAAAATCCGAGGGGAGGTTTCAAGTACCTTCTTTCTATAGCAGCCTCTAGAGCTATAAGCCTTTCTTTTGCAATTTCCACCGCTTCATATTTTGGCTTTTTCGGTTCGCTCTCACCTTCATCCTTTTCTAGAGGACTGCTTCGACTTGGTATTTTCCAGCCCTTGACCTGCATTGATGCACTTGCGACTTTATCTTCCAGATTTTCTACCTAGAAAAAATATAAATTCTTTATTTATAATATTGTTAAAGTATTGTACATTCTATACATTAAAATAAAATCATGCAGTCATTTAATATGTAAAAAATTTTTGATTTTATTTATAAATAAATAGCACTTGGACAAAAATTACCTGTTCTAGCAAGAAATTCTCCACTCTTTGTGAGACATTAAGATCCCAAGAGTTGGGGACATCTGTCATGGGAGCACCGTCCGCTAAGAATTTAATTCTAGAATCTTCTTCCTTATTGTCAAGATCCACTAAGTTATTAATAGGTTTGAACATTGTCGACTAAAAATAAAAGTAAATAAAATAGTACCACTCTCGATAAGTTTTGAAATCCCTTCTCACAATATTTTAATTGAAATTACTCAGAATTTACCTTGCCTCCCGTCTCTAAACTATTATCCAAATATCGCGTTAACATTCTTTTAAGCTCCCTCTCCCGTACACCGCGACCATGAAGGCATTCTAGAATTTTGTAAAGTTGATCTTCGTTCGTAATTCTCCACCAACCTCGCCTTAATTCTGTTTTAAATAAGTTTTGTTAATTATTCTTAAAATATAATTTATAATATCTGTTAGGTACCGATAAAATTAAAATTCCTTTAAAACTGTAATGAATCAAATAGTAATTTATAATGGGAAAATTTTTTCTTAATTAATAATTATATAATACTATTAATTATAATAATTAAATTACTGATTTGAAAGACGCATAGCCATAAGCTTGTGTCCTAAGATATCTCGTTAAAAAAATCGTTTCTTCACGTTTGCGTAACTTTAAACAAAAATTTGCTTTTTTATTCGCATTTTAAGCGGAATCTTACCGAATCATATGCTTCCATTTTTATAAATAATCAAAAAATTATAATTGTTATATATAGTCAAATATACTAACCAGGTGGAATCGATTTTCGTATGGGAGGTGGTTTCGGTCCGGATGTTTTGAATTGCTCTAACATGGCGGCTTCTTCCGGTGATAGAATCAATGGTGCTGGACTGTCACAAGGGGGCAATGGTCCAGGGGAGGGTGGTAAACCCCCTCTTATTGGTAAATAAATTGGTAGCAACATTTTATCGCTTTCATTTTTACCTAATATAAAAGTTAAATATAAATAAATTGTAAATTATAATATATTAAACAAATTAAATTATTTGAATTTTGATTATTTTATAATATACCAAATATTATAGTATTTGGATCACATGATTCCTTTGGCAATAAACTAAACCATTGACAATCTAAATCATTTTCTTTTAGAAGGCTATAACTATTGGCTAACAGATCAAATCCGGCAAATTTATCCCCGTTTGCTAAAGGGCTGCCAGTATTTCTGAGCAAATTTGGATCGTCAAATTCTTCTTTCTTAATACAATTTAGTGTTGAGGATCCGAAAATTCGTGTTGAAAGTTCGTTCTTCATTGCTTTTAATAACGGATCTTCATCTTCAAATTTTCGTTTCCCGTATAAGTCCTTGTCACTCTCTCCAAAGTTTTTTCCCAAATAACTGAAGTCTTTTTCTTTCTTAATACCTGTTCGACGAAAGAAGTCAATTATTTTCATAATTTTACATTTAAAGTAATGCAACCTATTCAATAGCCTAGAAATATAATTTTCCAAAATTAAAATTTACATATAATACATATGTATATAAGCTATTTTAGATATTGTTGCACCTTCGATATTTTCGTTGAATTCCTTCTCATTAAAACTTTGTAAATGTGGAGAATAATTTTTTAAAGGACCGCCACAAAGAGTTAGATAATCTTTTAGCTCTTGTGATCCAGCTTTTGAACCCTTTTCTTTCTTTATTTCGTCCAGTGGTTTTAATTCCTTTTGAATAATTTCTTCAGTGCAGTTCACTTCTTTGTCCCTAACTTTGGAATCCACATTTTCAGTAACAATTGCACTATCACCAATTGTTTCTTCAAACTTTTCAACCACACTTTTATTCCCACTTTGAAGGTCGACATTATCAGAGGGACTTCCGACTTTATTACCTGAATCAGATTCTTGTGTACGGCATTCTTGCTTATTGCCGTTTACATCGGACTCTTGTTCCTATTAAGTAGAAAAATTATAATTAAAAAAAATTTTGAATAATAAATTATTTGAAATTTCTGTGATGTTACAAATTTTTTTCATTAAAAATGATAAAAAAGGCATATTACTAATTTGTATTATCTTTTGACTTTACTCTCTTATAATCTTAAAAAATAATAAATACAAATTAAATTGAATGACAGTCATCGATCATTCTTAACAGGCGATAGACAAAATTCGCAATACCATTACATTTGATTTTAAAGTGAAAGAAAAAAATAATCATTATATTTTATATAACATTTTCTTTTATGACGACTCTAGTTGTAAATATCTAAATATTGTTATACTTATTATCAAAATATTAGTGAAAATTACTGAATATCGATAAATAATGGTAAAGACTGTGAAATTCAATTTTTAACAATATAATATTCACATTGTAATATAAACCTTCCATGAACTAGTTACTAATTAAGTTACTAACTAAATAAAATACTTTTTTGAAACATAAATAGTATTCAGTTACTAGTAAATATAATATTTTACGAATGTAATTGCATATGTTTTTTTGCAAAAAAATTACTGTGTTAATATATTAGGGATTTGGAAATGATAGATATAAGGGTCTAAAAAAATAATATACTCACTCTAGAAGATCTAGATACATTATGGGTTTCGAAATCCGTAATGGATTGTTTATCCATATTCGATCTATCACTTGAAAACTCACTCACAAATTTACTATCACTATCACTATTATTATTATTATTATTATTATTATTATTATTATTATTGTTGTTGTTGTTGTTGTTGTTGTTGTTGTTGTAGTTGTTGCCGCTACAGCTGCTATTGTTGTTATTACAATGAGAATCATTAATACTACACGGATCAGTCACTGTGCTCGTTTCATCAACAACTTTTTTGCAATCACTGTCGTCACAAACATTATCATTATCCGACGTTTCATCACTATAATTTTCCAAAGACTGATCATCTTCAAGTTTGGTTTTTTTCCTTTTTTCAGATGGCCCTCGACTCTTTTTTCTTTTTCCACTACGTTTCATATGCTTTTTAGTGTCATTTGACGTGTTATTTTTGTCATCACTTTCTTCAGCATCCGACGCCGTATTTTCTTTCGTATCACAACTTTCAATTTTGTATAGATTATTTATTAATTTATCTTCTGGATTCTTGATTTCTTGAAATGATTCGCTTAATGCCTAAAATTAATCAAATAAAAATTAGTGTTTCAGTATCAAATTGAAATTTTAAACTTGGATTCACGAATCTCATATTTAGTACTCCAATTAAATAGTATTTAGAAATCAATTCATTTCCTTATAATTTTATATTAATAATACAATATCTTATGATTCCGTAATGTATATTATTATGTGAACCATTATTTTAATAAGATTATTTATTATTTTTATATATTTTGATTTATTATTTTTTATTTATAATTGATTATTTTATATATTTTAATTAAATATTTATTATTTTAATAAAATTATTTAATGTTATGTGAACCATGATCTTTAATAAAAATAATATAGTGATTTTTTAAAAAATTATAATAAGATTGTGATTAAATAATGCTTCATAAAAAATTAAGAATACGAAATTTACGTTTTCTTCTCCGATAGCATAATATTCATCAGGTTGGGCACTTTCCATTCCTTCAATGAATATGGAACCGCAAGTGGGTAAGCACCAGTATCTTCGCCAAAATCTATCTTGTCCCAAACACATTGCCCTAATCTGTTGGTTAGATGTTCTCAAACTTGTTAAATATCCTTCTTGTTGCTTGATTAGTTTTTCCAGCCTCTTATTAATCTCGTCGGTATTTAAATTTTGTTGATCCTCCTAAAGAATTGAACAATAATTAATAAAGGAAAAGTTTTTATAGAAATTTAACATAATTCTTTAAAAACGAGAATATTTATTACTTCTTCTGGTTGGGTACACTCGGATTCATGATCAGATTCCTCTGCACTTTCTACTTCACTGTCATCACCGTCATTTGTTTTTTCTTTATAACTGACCGACTGCTGACTGAGACCTAAGACGCAATCCTTATCTTTCGTTGCCATATTGTATTTCAGTTGCCTGTCATATAGCCCCCTTAATTTTCTATAAATATCACAAATGAATTACTTATCTTTAAGCATTATTTATTTTAAAAATTGTATTCCGATGAATAATCAAAACATATAAGGCTTTGAAATTACCTAATACTTTGATCTAAAACCCATCTTTCTCTTCTAGATAAAATCACAGTTTCCAAACTACCTTCTATCTGCCTCAACACAGCTTTATTTTGAAGAAGTTCATTACAGAGAAAAGCCAATATAGCACTTTTAGTTGTCGGATTTAACGCGAGGAACGGTTTTTCTTTTAATTCTTCAGATAATTTGTAAGTCGGATTTTCATATAAATGTTCAAAAAAGGCAGCATTTTTACCACAATGATGAATTTGAGCTTCTTCACCATACAAATTGTGATGTTCAGAAATTTTTTTTTCGCGATCTCTTTCAAAATTTAAACCTATAATTAAAGATACTGTTAAAATATGACTAAATATGAATTTATTCAGAACGTACATCACAGCCTATTAATATTTTTTTCCATTTAAATTTAAAAAGTAAATAATTTTAATAGAGAAATATACCAGTCAAAGCCTTCACTTCTCCCGTAGCATTAGCATACAAATAAATTCTTAGTATTTCGGAGATATTTGTATGAGTTATATCTGCCTGTTTTAAACTTTGGCCTAACAAAGTGATGTGTCTTGCCGGATTTGGAATTCCTGGATCTTCAATGGCGCACACAAGCAAATGTGTCATAATAGAAAGAAGCTCTTCTTCGTTTTCTTCATCATTTAATAAAGCTCCTTGAAGACTGTTCAAACTTGGAAGACTTTCCATGTCTAACAAGGACAATTAAATTTCATCAATTAATGTCAATATAGTAGTTCTACAATTAAAATACAAACTAAAAAATTATCTTACCGAAACCCAGAGTTTCACCGAAATTATGAAGAAACTCGAATACCATGAGAGTATCAGCAAATGCCTGTCCGGATAATTTCAAACCTGGGATTCGATCCAATTCAGGAAATACTTTTAAATCTGAATTAAAATTTAATTTGTTAATATTTATATTAATTACTTGAAACAATACATCAGACACGAGATTAATTTTAAAGAGATACTTGATATTTAATTATTCAATAATTATTCAGCTACTAAAAAAAATTACATATTCAAAATTAATTATGAATATAATCGTAAAAAATTAAACCATTATATTTACCATCTAATTCCATATCTTCAATAGGTCTTCTAAGTTCTTTAAGAAGTTCTAATTCAACCCTTCGTTGCTCTAATTTACGTTCTTGCCGCGCTATTTTCTCAGCTCTCAATTCTATTCGCTTCCTTTCTCTCTCTTCCACTTTTTTCCTGGTTTCAAGTGCTCTAACCAGAGACATATGTTGCCGTCTTCTCTCCTTCTCTAATTCTACTGCATAAAGCAATTCCTTTTGCTTATTAAGCTCCTGAGCATAAAATAATTGTTCTTTCATTAATGAGTTTCTTTTCTGATCTCTTTCCTGAAAATAGATTTAATTCTGTAAAATCGAGGATTCAAAAATAAAATTTTTAAAATTTAATAATTAGAAGAGTTAAAATTAGTTTAATAACGAGAGAAATTGCTAAACTATAACTTTTTATAAACTTATTTAAATAATCAGTTTTAATAATAATAAATAAAAATTTTCCTGTAATATAAAAAAAATGTTACTTTCAAATAAAACCTCAAATATATTGATTATTTCAATCAAACTTAAATAAGCGTTAATTCACCTCAACATTAGATACAGGTGATAATTTCGATTCTCTAGATTTGCTATCTTTACTTTTAACAGAACTTATTGGCTTTTCTGAATATTTCGCACTTTCTGCAGAATGTTCTTCTTGAAGCTTTTCTCTTTTATTTTTCTGAACCTTTACACTGTTTTCTGATTCGGAATCGCTTCCTCCGGTTGAAGTTGAATCCGTCGTAAAACTGCCATCTTCGCTTGTTTTTATACGACTCTTATCATCCAAAATCTGTAATTATAACCGGATATTTTGCTTAGTTTTCTATATTTTTTATAAAATATAAAATACTTTTTTTATTAAGATAATTTAGGCATTTACCCCCAAATTATCCGGAGTTGAAGATCTCTTGCTTCCACCATCAGGTTCTTCACAGATAGACTGAAGATTCTGCAATAGCGCTATTTGGCTAGAAATATCTGCTGATGATGGTCCTTTTAACGCTCCTAATTGTGAGGCAATTTCACCAGATAAAGAGCCTTTCCAACCTAATGCTCTACTTTGAGCCAATAACGAAGCTACAGTATTTTTTTTTGGCTTGGATACACCCCTACCCAAATTTCTTGGACGACCGTCCTAAACAAAAACAAAATTTTTTACATCAAGGACTGCATACACTTTGCTATTCAAATCTAAAAAAAAATCTTACTTTCACCGAAGTTTCTGCATCTTCTTCTGTATTGGGCAATCCTGGATTACTTATTTCCGAAGCGAAAATTTGAGCCATTGCCGAAAGAGAAGTAATTGGATTAGAATCGGTATTGGTCGGTCGCCTTTGTTTGGGCACAGGTTTCCTTCTTGCTGCAATTAAATTATTTCTTTCGTATTCTTTTATCATGTATTTATTATTTTTATTATGAAGACTCCTACTTACAAATTCTTTCCTTTTCAACATTCAATTCATCGTGAGAGCGGGATTTAGTACAGAGATTTAGAGGAGCTTCTTCGCCTGGATCCGAAGAAGTGGAAGCAATGCCATTACTACCAGTATGAGCAGGTAATTTGATAACTTCAACGTGATCTACAGATCCATCACGTGTATCCGTTTCAGGTTTTACCTACAGTGCATTACAATTCATAATTGCACAATAATAATTAATTTGAAAACTCTCTTTAATTAGTGATTTATTTCATACTCCCAAAAATTTAAAAATGACATACCTGACCACGAAATGACTGTCCTAAATCAATAGGAATGCCTGTAGAACTGTGTGTCGGCATCACAGATACAGAAGGGGGATCCAAAGATATTGTTTTCTTTCGTCCCCTATTCGTGGTGCCAGGAATTTTAGGACCGATTATGGATGAAGTATATTTTATTATTTCAGTATCAGGCGGGAGACGAACCCCGCTCAATATCCCACAAGAATCACTGTGAAAAAGCGAAAGTATGATTAAACAATCTCTGGTAGGATCGGGTATAATCCTCAAATTAATTTTCACCTGGAACCGGAATGAGCTTGGGGAGGTACGGCAGAAATGCTTGTACCCGATGAAGCCAAAGCAGCTATACTAGATAGATGATCCACTTTAGCATTTGAATGTGCTATTACAGGACTTCTACCTGAAACTGGATCCCGTTCGCGATCCCTTTCCTTATCACGATCTTTAATTTTATCTCTTTCTCTTTCCCTATCTTTTTCCCTACTTTTATCTCTATCCTTTTCTCTATCCCTATCTTTTTCGCTGGCAGTCCAGTTTTCCTTTTCTTTATCCTTTTCTCTTTCCGTATGGGATGAATTGGAGGATGAATGACTATTTTTCGAACTAGATGAAGATAACTGAAATGCATTAATGTAAAAATTATTAACATTATAATTTGTATGCATATTTTCTTTAGAAAAAAAATTTTTTTATAATCAATTTTACCGATGTACTCGAATTTGAAGAATTCAGTTTAGAAGATGATTTACTGGATAATGAAGTACTATGACTTGAGTGAGAAGACAAAAAGTTAGGGTACAAAGCTTCTGTTCCAGGCAATCCTGCAAAACTCATTCCATGAAGCCTTGCTAAGTAATCTTGAGCTGCTAAATGAGACGCCATGGTCCACCAAGCCGCACCTGAAAATTGAAATTCCTTTCAATAAAAATTAACTAATCCTTTCTATACTTTATATTATCACGAAGTTAAATAGGATGACAAAAAATTTAAATCTCCCTAAAAAAATAAAATCTCAGTTAAGGCAATAATCTCGGACAGATTTTTTCAAGGCACAATATATATAGTACATATTATACAATATATGTACTGTATCTTAAAAATGTCAGTAAAAAATATATTATATAAAATTTTTTTATGTTAACCATAGATCTATGTTGACATGGCAAACTATAATTCGTCTGTAAAACAAAATCACATTACGAAAATTATTCTTTTATTTAATTTTGTATATTAAAAAGATTGTCACGAAGAAGATTTAAATTCGATTGTGATCAATATTAAAAAAAAAAAGATAAATTTTCACGTAAGACAGATTTATTCCCAATCAGCAATAGGAGAAAATCCCATATATTTTCCATTTAATAATATCGAATTCCCGATACATATATCTCAAACTTGCATTTCTTTGGATTTCTTTTGAAGTAAAAGAAAAAAAAAGAAAAAATTTAATCTCGCAGTCTTTTGTACAAGAAGCTCTTCCTATTCTCCCTTACATTTAATTTATTAAAGTTATATATCTCACAGAGAGATTTATTTATCTTCATGATACTTCTGATTTTAAAACAGTGAGGGTTTGTAATAGTCCCAAGAATAACTTTATTCCAAATGTAAAGTTTGTTTGGAAACGAACTAAAAGAAAAAAATATTTTTTACTCCTTTCTTTTCTTTTTCCTACATGAAAATGATACTTTTAAATTAAATTTAAAATTTAATACTGACTTGCAGGATTAATTCCGAGGCTAGCTGCTTGGCTAGCAGCGACACTGAGAGTGTTACCGTAAGCTGCTGATACGGGAACACTACTGTTGCTGCTGCCCATGTTATAGGATCCTCTTCCTGAAGCTAATGGATTCGTGGCACCATAAGCTCCGAATAATGCTGAAAAATTTACCATACATAAAAGTTACTTATTTGTCCTACAACAGAAAATAAAGAGATGTAATATAAACACATAAAAAATACTTACCATTAGTTGCAGCTGATGTTCCAGTATCACCACGGGGCCAATAGGCAAACAAAGCAGACGGATCTAGAGATCTGGCAGCTTCCAAAAAACCAGCTTTGTCTCTTCTATCTGAATCCGGAGAAGAGCTTTCTTTGTCCATATTTTTCTACTAGATCATCAAAAAGAGAACGAAATTCAGTAGACGAAATTGCCTGCGAAATTTATTTTAATTATTTATAATTATGGCCGCATTTTTGTTTTAAAGTTCATGAAAATGAAAAAACAAAAGCGATTTTGGCGTTGAAAATCGCAATCGTTGAATTTATAGCCGAGAACTTTATCTTAAAATGACGACTTTCAAAATTGAATAAAAAAATTTTTGTTAACAAACGTATAAAATATAAGGAGGTTATCCTCAACCCGTTTTAAACAATAATATGATATAAAAATAGCTGACATAGTGTGTAGTCCTTAAATGCCATAACGAACAAAAAAGATGATTGAATTATATTGGTAAATATGTCTATAATTTTTAAGAAGAAATATATTTAAAGAGAAAAAAAGAGGTTTATTAATTAAAATTAAGTGATATTCTGTATTTGAATAAATTTGACACTAAAGTAAAGAGGCATAAAAATATATATTGATAAATGATACATATATTTTACAATTTAGTTCGATTGTATGAAAAAACAGAACTTGATTATGTATAATTCAGCTCAACAATTTAAATATACTAAAATCTATAATTTCCGAAATTGTTATATAAAAAGGAAAATAGGCATGAAATAAATGGTTTTAAAAGTTTCGATTCTATGTCCAAACAGGCATTTATTATTATCATCTCAATCTCTCACATACATTTGTGTAAAATTTCAGAGCTACTGCCAATGGGGGGGAAAAAAGAAAAAAGCTAATTTGATTAATTCACTAAATTTCAGCTCTGAAGTTAAAATTTAGACTTCAAAATAAAGTTATCTAACAGAATGAGATTTATTGTGATTTCTCAGATAAATTAGAAAATTACATAACGAAAGAGCACAAACAACATCATATTTTAACAGCGGAGTTAAAATAAATTTATAGCTGATTTTTATGCCTCTAAAAAAATAGAGATTTTTGTCCATTTACTTATTTTTTCTTTTTCAATAGCTCAAAGATTGAAATGTTCTGGAAAAATCGAAAAACCCTATACGGAACAATCGTGAGGAACGCAGAGAAAACAAAGAAAATATAATCCTTGAGTCAAAATGTAACTGCCACATCGAATAACATGAATAATCTAATGTGACATTTAAAAATAAATTAACACTTATTTTACTAACCGAGAATATGAACTTCAGGACGATAAAGACGAAAATACTTATTAGGAAATATGGCCAGGCCTTATTTTAAATTATTATGCAATATAATGCTGTAAAATTCTGGTCAAACATTTTATATGCTTCATTTTTTACTATGTCAAATTATACAAAAGAATTTCTACATTTAACTAACTACATTTGATTCCGGATGTAACAAAAAATTATTTTAAATAATTATGTTTATTAGATTAAATTTTTTGCGTTAATATGTGTGTATAGAAACTTTTTTTTTAAAAATTAAGTGAATTTTATATAAAATTTTAATTGTGTTTAACCATAGGTATGATATAATTTTTT